>JAODPA010061506.1:0-11145 GCA_025585075.1 Nepenthes mirabilis | reverse complement strand
TGAGAGAGAGAGGTTAGCATTTTGTTTAGCGGAGGTGGAGGGTTTTGCCGGGGGGAAGAGGGTGGCGTGCGGTGGCCGGCGATGGCTGTCAGGCGACAGTGGCACACGGGCAAGGCAGCGGTGGCTGTGGGTGAGACGGTTGCACGCGCGGAGAGCCGAGCAGGAGAGGAGCCATGAGAAGGAGAAGAGGAGGAAATGGATACTTTTGGGTCTGATTCCGGCTTCGAGTTAGTTGAAAAAGTTGTAGACTAGGTCAAAATAAGTGCACCCATAATCTCTTTTTTCATTTTTATGCACGTTCATTTCGTATAAGTACTGTTCACTCACGCCTCGAGTGGTTTTGGCTTCCATTTTTGGGGTTTTTGTATAAATTGAGAATAGAATGTCATTAACCATATCCTATGTAAGTTAATTTATTGATTGAATACCCGATTTGGTAGTTTTATGTGGATGTCCGTTCACAAAACCTTAGACCCGCGCCCGGACCCCGTTTAAGCCTTTATTTTGAGTTTGACGCATAAATTTACTTAGGATTATAATTACCTATACCTTGAATTTGATAATTTACCATTGGATACCCAAAATTCTTTGAATTATCTGATATGTGCAATCGGGCACTGTTCACGTGCACTGTTTACACGCGGCACTGTTCACTCGAGGCCATTGAACACTATTTTACATAATTTCACCTTGTTTAATTGTTGATTAAGACATATATATCTGTACAAGTTCAATTATATAATTTGGAAGTTACGATATGCACATTTGTGAAGGAAATTCAAGTCTAAAAGCCCTTAAAGTCAAATTGCTTCTCTGTGGTAAAAATTCTCAATCTTCTCTATATTTATGATATTCGTACATAAAGTTAAGTCGTGAAAAGATTTAAATTCGAAAGAAAGATAATAATCGTATATGTAATCAGAGGAAAGTCCACAATGTGATATGTGATCGAATCATTCTTCTAGATGGAGATATTGTAAATTAAATTGTGGTGGATCTTTCCTCAAATGAATATGAAGCCATGAAATTAGGACCATGGAATTATGCTACGAAGGTAATATCCCTTGGCCTTCCATTAGCATTACAGTAGAGACTCAAGAATTACTCTAACCATGTATTGTAGCAGATAATACTATTGGCAAGCCTAAAGATATTACTGTGGAAGGATGAGGACTACCTCTGGACCGCTGGAGGTTTGGGTAGCGTTTTGTCGGCCTTGTATGACCGGGTGATAGGCATACCGCTATCCACGTGGTATTCATCCTTTTTAGGCAAGAGTTTGTTATTGGACGTTGAGTATGTCATTTAGTCTTAGATTATGAGGGGTATCATAATCCTTCTTCGTCTTCCTGCACTTTTAGTTAGTAAGGCCTATTGATCCTAATTCGTAAAGATGAATAATCATACATAAATTATATTTCAAGGAGAAGCAAATTGCACTCCAAAGCATAATTGATCATCTTCCTGCTTATGCATCTCCTTCATGATTATATGTTCTTCTACTTCACTTCGCTTATATTGTCTACTGCTTTTGAATATGATGTACTTGTTGAGTTTTAGCTCACTCTTACTTCTATTTCCTTCTAGATGAGCAAGCTATTATGCCTGATGAGTTCTAATAGGTTGTAAGAACAGGATAGGTAGCTGATACAGATCGAAGAGCTTTTGAGGACTTAGCTTCATTATCTTGTATGAGACGTGGGTAATGTATTATTTATTTTGATATCTACAGTTATGTATATGTATGTCTTGATGATGATGATAAACACAATTTAGTTTCCACTGTGTATGATGTATATTATGCTTCTACATATTCCCTTTTGTGATTATGTTGGGTTTCTTAGTTGGTATCTTTTTTGAGCTGGCATCATACCGGAGTTGCAATATCAGTGCCACCCATGTGTTTGTTGTGGTGTTTGGAAATCCTGTGTATATGTTAATTGTATTTGTAGATTCTACATAGGATTTTGTACAGGTTTGTATTTGGGGAACATCTGTTTTACAGACAGAACTCTACTGAATTTTTGACTGAATTGGTCAGTCTATCACATGAAGATCTGCATGTTTCAAACTATAAAATATAAACTTTATATGAGCTAGAACATGTATACAAAATACTTTGCATGGTCTGAAATTAATAAAATTTCTTTGCAATTGCCGAATTATGCATTCTTTTGCTAAAATTTTCTGCACTGAGTTACCAAATTAGCATTCCATACTTTTAAATTTAACGTGCACTAGGTTTCGGTGGAAGTTTAAGTATGAATAAAAAAAATTCTATGGTTATGTCAAGAATTATGATTATTTTCTCTATAAATGAGAAAATTAAGAAGTATGAAGAAATGTCTAGAGTTTTCCAAAGATTATGTTGAATCATGGTTATATTTCAACGGGTTATATATTATGGTATGCTTTAATATATTATAGTGGAATATCAATGTTTGAATCTATCATTTACAGGTAAGAAGTGACGTTTGACTCCGTCTATAAGATTATATGTATAACAGTCCATCAACGGGTCTTAAATAATGGCGTATGATTTTTGGTTATATGAAAATATACATAACTTGAACTTTGATAATTCATTCTTTTAATCGGTAAGACCTATTAACCCTTGGTCCCTAAAAAAAATCCATTTTTAAGCATATCTTGATGATAAAAATAAACAAGAACATGATAAGAATTTTAAAACTATATATAAGCTGAATTTTCTGTACGAGTCTCATGAAAAGTCCATTTCATTACATCTGATCATAATTTATAGTCCTTGTGATATGTTTTAAATGCAATTTATATATAATCATTGTTATATTGCATCCCTTGCTTAGTTTTCAATTCACTCATTACTGTGTTTTACTAACCGTTTTCAGATGAAGTGCATGTGTTCTTATCGGATGAACAAGAATGAAGGACAATTGTGTTGGAGAGTTTATAATATGAGTTTAAGCAATGTTTGATATTGTTTTGTAGTTTCGGACAATAGTTGATGTGCTTAATATTTTATTTTTAGCTTAATATTTCAGTTTTTGGATAGTTATGGGATGTCTAAAATGATGTAATGTGGTTTTGGACAGTAGGCTATATTTGATAAGTCATATGTCATTCATTTCAGTATTTTAATTGCGGTGCGTGGATATAAATGTAGGCCATCTAGCGGTGTTTGATGTTGTAATTTATGATTATTTTGAAATGTAGGTTGTCCAAATGTTTTAGTTGTCGGCGGTTAAATTGTGTTTATGGTTTATTTTCTGCAAAAATGTATACTCTAATTATATATTGGATAAGTTTCACTAGTTACGTAAGGTCTGATATCACGATTTGGATCGGTGTCGAAAATACAAGATGACAGGCACATGTTTAGGTCCTGTGTATATTTTAATTTAATTTATCATGATCTATTGAGATATCCGTCATGGAATTTACATCTAAAGATTAATTAGACGATTAATTAGTTAATTTATAATTTATTAAGTGTTAATCATGAGATCAGGATTTGGGACGTAACAAGTTGTTTGCACACTGTTCCAGGAAGGTGGCCTCGTATTGCAAGAGGAAGGAGATGCTGTAACAGAACGTGACAATTATGACTCTTCATACCCAAAATCATGTGATCTCTAATGTTAATGCATTAGAAAATATTAGACAAAAACCCATCTAAAACTTTTAAACCCTTTAAGAATAAACAAAACAAATACTTCTCTTCAGGAGAGAATGTGTATGAAGCAATAAGCAACATGAGCTTACCTCTGTTCTCAATTGGGTGCAACTTTGCTCTAATATTCATTGGTTTCCGAGTAAGTCAAGCTTTTAAATTATCTATAGTATTTCTTTTAGTGTTCAAAATCGTCCCTAAAATATTATCACATATACCTTTTTTTTGTATATTACAATCAACTTGTGTCACAATAAAAGAGTACTCCAATATGGAATATTAAAGGTACTTTTGTTTTCTTATTCACATCTTTAGTAAAAAAATATACCTTTTAAATCTTGAACTTAACTAAGAACATCATTGCTAGAGAGTGGCTCTGGTGGTAACCCAAACTCTTTAGTGGCATCATAGATCCTTTATCATTTTTCCATCCATAATTGATAGGAAGATAGCGTTGATGGCCCATATACTATTTTTGAGAATTGTTTAGCCTTTTGGAGAAAGTTTTGTTGCTATAGCATAGACAAGTGAACTTACCCTTTGTACTCTAACTAGACAAGTTCTCATATGTAGGAACATCATTAATAGTCTATAACAAAGTTGCACAAAGAATAAAATTTTGACCAACTGGTATAATAAATGTGTCAACTCCTTTTTCTCACAACTCATTTAATTCTTCTGTAGAAGTTAAAAGTGAGCATCAATTGCATTCTCGGGACTTTTAGGACCTAGTATAATTATTGATAAAATGATGTTAAACTCCTTCGTACATATCCAAGGATGAAAAGTGTGTAGAATGAGTAATTTGACCAAATACTACATAGGGTATGTGAATACGTAAATGGTTGAAAACCAACATTAGCAAAGCTAAGCCTTACATTTGCATGGTTTCATCAAAAAAGTTTTGCAGAGTTCATCAAAATATTTTCACACCATTGAATCTGCTAGATGCCTTATTACTCCTACCTCAACTCTTCTATTGTGATGCCATTTTACAAAAAGAAGTGGTCTTTGTAAACATAAAAAGCCTTTGTAAGTCTCAGTAAAATGTCATAATGTCTTATGTGATATTATTTTACCTTTTACCTTTACTCAATTGCCTCATTGTGCTTTTGAGATTTCCACCTTGAAGCTCCATATATTTTACAAAAATCAAGGTATTCATTATTCTTCCAATACAGTATACAATCATATAAGCATATATGTATCTTTATGTAAGATAGTCCCAAATCCTCAATAATTTTCTTTGCTTCATGAGATAAATCAGCTGAAATAGAACCTTCCGAAAGTAAGTCTTCCTTCATAAATTGAAAAGGCATGTTGAATAACTCTTAATTTGCAATAATTTTATCATTGTAAACAATCTTAATATGCATGTTGAATAACTCTTAATATGCAATAATTTTATCATTGTAAACAATCTTAAGGTCTTACAACCTTGGTATAAAGGCTACTCAAAATTCTATGAACCTATACAATTTCTCTGCATCAATATTGGGCTCTTCTTCTTTTATATCCTGGCTTATAAAACTAATATTTACTCCACATCTATCTAGTTCAATCCTAGAATAGAAATCCCTTAAAATATGTGAGGTACCAGTTTTCAAAACATAGTAAACTTGAGTAATTAAGTTAATATAAGTGGATTGAAGTTTAAATACATGGGAGAAGTTAGATTGAAAGGCATAAAGACCTAGAATTAGTAGATTTGGGAGCTGGCGTTATAATCTCAAAATATTAATTCGTAAATAGGATTCGGGTTCTAAATTATAGTAATCACAATGTATTAAATTAATATAATCAAAATTAGGTTTATAGTATGCGAAAAAATAAATTTCGGAGGCGGGCAGCCTGCTGGGTGCTCGAGCACCCGCAGTAGGCACCGGGTCCAGTGCACCTGTGCCTGCGGGGTGCCGTGGCTGGCGCTCGAGCGCCAGCCAACATATAAGCTGCCTGTGGGTTTTTAACCGTTATTTCACATGGTTTGGGGAGAAAAGAAATAAGGGGGAGAGAGTGTGTGTGTACAAAGGAGAAGAGAAAAATGGAGGAATTCGAGGCTTTCGAGTTCAATTTCGAGTTCTAGGTAGTTGGAGAAGTAATAGATTAGGTCGAGACAAGTACATTCATACCCTCTTTGTTCTCTCTTTTGATTTTTATTTGTATTCTCTCGGGTATTTTCATTCTGATACCCATCCAAAACAAGTATATCATCGAACCCATGATCCTTGAATGAATTGCTTGTCATTTAATGTTTGATTTTCCCCTTGATTCGCACGGTCCAACTGTGATGAAACCCTAGACCTGTGCCCGATGTTAGGACTGAGATTAAATGGTAGATTGTCAACCATACCGTTTAGATTGATCTCTGATGGATCAAGTATGTTTTGATAGAATGTAGTACCTTCGATAAAGGTTTAAGATTATGCCTTTCCTATATCATTTGTGGGTGGTAACCTTTTGATAAGTAGGGGAGAAGCCCATGATCGGGATTACTCCAACTGTGGTTTGGAGACCACAACTGGGGTTGTTGCTTCGAGGGTTTATAGAATGTGGTTATTGTCAAGCCGATCTTAAGGATTGAGAGGTTGTCTCGCTGGGAGAGATGGCCATGCAGCAGTATAGACGGGTGAAATTTGCTTAAGGGCCATAGTAGTGAGTTCGGTGTCAGTCCGGAGAAGACGATCAAGTAATTGCGTAAGTTAGTGAAGTTGTTGAAGGATTATACTTATGCAATGTCTCATCAGCTGAGAAAAATATTATTACAAATGTTTTGGGTGATGAGTTTCTATTGGTGGACGTTTCATATTTGAGAAAATTGTCAAAACTCTAAGAAGCAAATCACGGGTAAATCTTAATGTTCAAGTAAATGAGGCATTTTGCTTTTGGAGAAAATATTTGTATTCTGAATATCGAGGGGAAGAAGATAAGGTGACTTTTGCAGTATACGAGTTGGAGGGCAAAGCTGACCATTAGTAGTCGATGCAGAAGAGAGCTATGGACGTTACTAAGGATAGATCACTTGGGAGATGTTTAAGGAGCTGTTCTTTGAAAAGTATTTTCTGACCATCTTGTGAGAGCAGAAGGAGGACGAGTTCTCACGGCTATGGCAAAGAAATTGGACCATAGTCGAGTATGAACCCAAATTCACAGAGTTGTCCTAATGCACCCCGCGCATAGTTGATGACCCAGCCAGAAAAGCTAGGAAGTTCCAATTCGGGTTGAGCGATGACATTAGAAAGTAGCTGGTTATACACAAGTTGTGTAATTATGGAGAGATTTGGATCAGGCTCTTATATTGGAAAAGGAGTTGAAGAGAGAAGACTACTTTAGGAGGAAAGTAGGAAATTGTGGAGGCTTAGCTACTGGCTAAGATTCGGGATCAGAAGGACCTCCTAAGAAAACGAAACCAAAGGATAAAGGGAAGAGGAAGGTGGAGCAGCTAGCAGCACCAAGTCTGCTGGCGACTACTAATGCATGTGATTATTGTGGGAGGCTTCATAGAGGGAAGCTGTGCTATAAGCATTTAGGAGCTTGCTTTAATTACGGCAAGTTCAACCATATGATTAAATATTGTCCTGTTCCTAAGAGGCCAGTGGAGAGGAAGTCAATTGTTCCAGGGAAGGCCTCTGCAGTCACAGTCCAAGATGCAAAGGCGTCACCGAATGTGGTAGAAGGCATTATCATTTTCCTTAATACTCATGCACATGTTCTTCTAGATTTTGGATCAACCCATTCTTTTGTTTCTCCGAGATTTGTATGCAAATTGTTGTCCCCTTCGAGAATTTTGGATCATATTATGGTTGTGTCTACGCCCTCGGGATCGTCTGTGGTTATGGACATCATGTATCTAATGTGTGAAGTTTGGATTAGCGGGTTACAGTTGGTGGTGGATTTGATTTCGTTGGAGATGCATAATTTTGATGTGATCTTAGGCATGGATTGGCTAGAGAGTTATCATGCCAGTGTTGATTACTTTCATAAGCAAGTTCACTTTGCTATTTTGGGATGTGAACCATTCGTTTTTCAAGGTGTGATGCGGAAGGAATCACCTTGCTTTATTTCGGCTTTGCACACTCGTCATCTAATGGATTTTTGGGAGCCAAGCCTACTTAGCTTATGCCTGCATGATTGGGAGTCATAGTGTGCTGGCCAAAGATATCCTTGTGATTAGCGAGTTTGAAGATGTCTTTTCCAAATAACTGTCTGGGTTGCTACCCAATCAGGAGATTGAGTTTGAGATTAAGGTTGTTCCTAGTTCGGCACCAATCTCAAAAGCACCGTATAGGATGGCGCCTGGTAAATTGAAAAAATTGAAATAGTAGTTACAGGAGCTTCTGGATAAGGGGTTTATTCAGCCAAATGTATCTCCTTGGGGTGCCCCAGTGCTTTTCATCCAGAAGAAGGATGGATTGTTGCGACTTTACATTGATTATTGAGAGTTGAACAAGATTACCATTGAGAACAAATGCCAGTTGTCGAGGATTGACGATTTATTTGATCAACTGTAGGGAGCGCAAGTATTTTTCAAGATTGACCTTCGTTCGGGATATCACCAGTGGAGAATCAAAAAGGAGGACGTAGTGAAAATGGCCTTTCAGACGAGGTACTAGCATTATGAATTTATAGTTATCCCTTTTGGGTTGTTTAATGCCCCCGCCACTTTTATGAACTTAATGAATAGGGTGTTCCGGCCCTGCTTGGATAAATTTGTTGTTGTGATCATCGACGATATATTGATTTATTTGAGGAACTATGATCAGCACGATATGCATTTGAGGATTGCTCTCCGAATGCTTAGGGAGGAAAAATTGTATGCCAAGTTTAAAAAATGTGAATTTTTTCTTGAGGAGTTGGAATTTTTGGTTCATATTATATCGAAGGGAGGTATTTCTATTGATCCAAAAAAGATCAAAGCTATTGTTAATTGGAACCGAACATCAATGGTGACAGAAGTCCGAAGTTTCCTTGGGATGGCAGGTATTATCGGAGGTTTATGAAAAATTTATCCAAAATTTTCATGCCGTTGATCCGATTAACGAGGAAAGATATTAAGTTTGTTTGGACGAAAGAGTGTGAGAAAAGTTTTCAGGAGTTGAAGGACCGATTGACATCCGTTCCGATCCTAACAATTTCTGAAGGGTCCAGTGGATTTAAAGTTTACTGTGATGCAAGCAAGACGAGTTTGGACTATATTCTGATGCAGTATGGAAAGGTGATAGCCTATGAAACAAGGCAGCTAAAAATTCATGAGAAGAATTACCCAATGCACGATTTGGAGCTAGCAACGGTGATTTTTGTTTTAAAGATCTGGAGACATTTGTACGGTAAGAAATTATTGGTGTATTCGGATCATAAGAGCCTTAAGTATTTATTTTCTCAGAAAAAATTGAATATAAGACAGAGGAGATGTTGGACTATCTAAAGGACTTCGATTGTGAAATCCGGTATCAACCGAGTAAGGGTAATGTGGTAAGGGACGCTCTGAGCTATCAAACGAGTTGTGTGGCTCATTTGAGGATTAAGGAGATGGAGATGTTAGAGTGTATGAAGCAATGCGATATCCGGAGGTATGCCTAGGGAAATCAAATGATTTTGTCCTATTTTTGAATCTAGCCGAAAATATTGAGGCAGATTAAGGAAGATTAGTGAGTGATCTGTTCTTAACCAACGTTGTTGAGAATTTGAACTAAGACTCTAGAGTTGATTTTAATGTCTGTACTGATGGAGTTTTGAGGTTTCGAGATTAGATTTGTGATCCTAATGTCAGAGAATTGAAGGAAAAAATCATGAAGGAAACTCATTGGTCCAGGTATACGATCCACTTAGGGATTAGTAAAATGTGTCAGGATTTGAAAAAGATATTTTGGCAATGGAATATGAGGAAGGAAATTATGGCTTTTATGGGGGAGATGTTTGATTGGTTAGCAGTTGAAGGTCGAACGTAAGAAGCCATCCGGTCTTTTACAACCTTTCCCTATTCCTAATTGGATTTTGTGTCTGGATTATCGAAGATACCTAGGAATCATGATACCATTTGGGTGATTGTCAACTAGCTCGCTAAATCAACATATGTTCTAGCCATTCGGGTGACTTATTCAAGGGACCGGTTAGCCCGAATGTAGACTAATGAAATAGTGAGATTGCATAGAGTTTCGGCGACTATCATATCAGATCGAGACCTGAGGTTTGTCTCAAAGTTTTAAGAAAGTTTGCACCACGAATTGGAGACGGATCTAAAGTTTAGTATAACTTATCATCCACAGACAGATGGATAGTCTGAGCAAACCATTTAGAATTTGGTGGTTATGTTGAGAGCCACGGTGATAGAGCTGAAAGGTAATTGGGAAGACCATTTAGCATTGGCAGAGTTTGTGTAAAATAATAGTTACCAGGCGAGTATTGGGATGACTCCCTTTGAAGCGTTGTATGAAAGGAAGTGTCGTTCACCTATTCATTGGGAAGAGACAGGTAATAGACGACTTTTGGGGCAAGAGATTGTTAATGAGATATCTGATAAAATCAAATTGATTCATGAGAAGCTGAAAGTAGCCCAAAGTCGACAGAAGAGTTATCCCGATTGGAGAAAATTGGAGCTGAAATTTAAAGTCGGTGATTTTTTTTCTTGAAGATATCATTGTCGAAGGGCGTGTCCAGGTTTGGAGTCAAAGAAAAGTTGAAAATAAGATTTATCGGCCCATTTGAGATTTTGGAGAAAAGGGCGTGTCCAGCTCGAGGATGAAATTCAGAACAAGTATCCGCATCTATTCTCTTGATTTGGTATGTAACCCTCTTCAAATTTCAAGGACAAAATTTTATAATGAGGGGAGGATTGTAAGGTTTGAGTTTTCGGATTCTGTAAAATCATGATTTGTTGAGTAATATAATTAATATTAAAGATATCGGATGTGAGAATTGGTTGAAAGGATTTAAAATCGACCCGGGCAACTTGGCCTAGTGTTGGTCAGTGGAGCGCCCGAGGCGCAGGGTTGGCACATTTTTTAGAACCCCCGCGCTCGAGTAGCACCCAATCTGCGCCTGAAGCGTGTTTTTCAGAACTGTCACGTCCAATAAGCGCCTGAGGTACGCTCCAGCGTGAATTCCAGTGTACTCACACCCAAGTGGCGCTCAATCGGTGCTCGAGTGACGAAGTGGTTAAAAGCACCACCTGCTTCCTTTTTCACCATTTTCGCATGAAAATTGCAAAGAAGAGAGTGAGGGGCGGAGGAGGAAAAAGAAAAGAGAGAGGAGTAAGGAGAGGCTCCAAACTAGTGAATTCGAACGATCCAAGTAAAAAAAGTAGTAAATCGGGTTAAGACAAGTGTAATCTAAACTTTCTTTTTCAGTTATCATCGTTTATTCTTATTTGTTTTGAGTATTATTATTCTAATACTCATCATAATTGGGATTTTAAAGTAAGAACAAGAAAATCTATATATTTGTTACTCTACTATGTTTTTATAGCAAGATTTGTTAAAAATTACTGTTTATTTGCT
>JAODPA010061495.1:0-11146 GCA_025585075.1 Nepenthes mirabilis | reverse complement strand
ACACTCAAATTATCCAAAATAATAATAAATAATCCCAATTAAATCGAATAAAAATTTGGGATATTACTTTGTGATGGACCGATCACATTCCACCACATACAGCCGCCGCCAAACCTAACATTTACACATATACGGTATAATACTAACTTGGTGGACATAAAAATTTTTCTTTTCTTTTAAACACACCCTATCGCGCACACAGGATCGCTTAAGGCTGAACTCCTTGAGTTGGTCATCAAAGTTTTAACTCTATACCTGGCTGGCCAATATTAAGGTTGGTCAGACACGATGTCCTTAATATGAAATGAGATGCTACTAGAAATATCAACTTCATTCTTCTATATTATAATTACGAAAACATGCTAACATCCATAAATTCTTTTATAGCGAAAATGTTGTATAAGTCCTTCTCAAAACATCAAAAGAAGATACATCAATTCCTTCACTGATCAGCTCCGACCAGCTATGCCGTCTAGTTACTTCATATGACTCTACTCAATTTCGTCCTCCATAACCTTTTCATCATCTGAAAAACAGTAAAAGTGAGCTACAAAGTACAGCAAGGTACCCATATAGAGAAAACATTAACATACATGTCATCGGATTAAAGTAAAGGTTTTATAACATAACTTAGAATACAAAAATCACCATATCGTTTCTTCTTAAATTTTAGAGTTCCTTGTTCTTGTTCTTATTATCTTGTCTTCAGAAAGTTTATAAAATCCGAATGAAATGCTTTTCATCTTTAGAGACCGGACCGAGCGGACAACATTGAGGAAGGGTTGTGTGCTACCCCATAACCTAAGGCCATATCCTCCTATTATACTCCAAGAGGTGGGCGGCAATGCCTTTTACCCGGCATATGGGGCCGTAGTCTATAAGCCTTGTGCTACCAGAAATTTTCCTGTGGCCCAGGGGCTGTCCTCGAGTGTCACTTCAAATCCTTCATCCAATTGTAACAGCAAGTTTAATGAAAACTCGGTTCTTAGTTCATATCTTTCGATGGCCATCTATCATAGTTCAAAAGTCGAAAGTCATTGAGTTCCACTTGCTATCCGGATTACATACATTTTTCCTTGTTCTTATAGCCTTTGTTCTTAACTTCAGCATTGAAGTCTGTAAAGCCTCTCTTTTAATGTCTTAAAATCGAAGATCTTTGTTCAAAGTGTCGAAGGTCCATTTATTGGTCATCTTGGGTCTAACCAAAGTTATTAAGTGATCCGACAAGTATTCTTTGAGGACTACAATTCAAGTGCGATATTTGGCTTAGAGAGATTTGTAATTGTTAGAACGAAAGATAAATGGTAGTTTTCGGAGATCGGATGGGGGTAATTGACATTCATGTCATTTGGGTTGATCCCTGATGGGTCTGGTAAGTTATCGTGGAATGTAATGCCTTTGAGAAATGTTAAGGTTATGTTACTATCACGTCATGATAGGTGGATACCTTTGATTTAAGTGGGGGAGAAGTTCATGATTAGTGTTACCCCATATGTAAGTCAGAATTAGCAATTAAAGTCTCCGCTTTGAGAACTTATGGCTTTGTCTTTGAAGATAGTCATTACCTAAAGTTTTAAGAGCCAAAATAGTTGTACCATTAAAAAGGATGATCATATGATATTGCATGTGGACAGACCTGTTGAAAGGTTGAGAAAGTGAACCTCGGTGTTTTCTTTGGGAAAGCAAGCATCAATGTTGGCAATTGATGCTGCGAGTCTTTGGACTTGTATGTCTTTGAAGTTTCATATGAGATGTGAAAGATGAATCACGAGTAAGTCCAAATGATTGGGTGATAGGATGCCATGTTCTTGAATTGGGAGACAAAACCGTATTCGATGTTTGGGAGCTAGGAGTTCATAAAATATAATGTCCTTATGATTTGTTTCAAGACGATTAGGGCGACCCAGTTATCGAAATCACAGAAGATGTGTTCGGCTAGAATCAGTTGGCTTATTAGTATGCCAACGGGATCTTGAGGTTACTAAGTAATTGGGATCTTAAGATTCTGGGTAATAATTTAAAGTTATGTTGACTCTTTGGGTGATCGTTATTACTGTAACTCAGAATGTGGCTGTAGTCTGAGGATTGTGGAATTGTCTTCATAGTATGACTATCCTAGAACTGTCTTAATTAGAGTAGCGCAGCGTAAGCGTTATGAACCCATGGCTCAGAGATTTATGAATAAGGTTGAGGTCCATGTGATTTAATCCTTTTGAAGCTTGGAATGAACTGAAGTGGAAGTTCATTGGATTCGTTTGATGTATCGGATTAAATTGGAAAAATGGCCAGCATTATTGTAGGTCGCTTTTGAAATTTGGAGGATCGTTATAAGGTCTTCCACGTATCGATGGTTGAGAAAATCAGTAAGTGTTTAGGTTGAGCCGTTCTGAGAGGCTAAGGATTTTTTTTGTGATGAGGATTAGAATGATTCAAACGCTTGAGGTTTCCTAGAATAATTGTTGTCTAAGGAAATGATTTCTGGTTGTGAGAAAGATCACATGTGATTATGGGAATTTGAGATTCATTAAATTTTGAGGATAAAATTTTTATAAGTGGGGGGAGAGTTGTGAGATTCCGGGTTATGACTATAATAATTAGAAGGTAATTAAGTTAACATAGGTGTATTGTGGTTAAAAGGTGTGGGAGGAATCAGATTAAAAAGCTCAAAGAGTCGGAATCGGTAAATCAGGAACGAAAGTTGTAAACCGTGAAATGTTACTTTGTAAATAAGATTTTGGGTTTTAAATTATGATAATCATGACTTAATAAGGTTATATAATAAAAAACAAAGTCCAACAATGTGAAAGATTGGGTTAGAATGGTCAAACGAGTCCCGAACGGCAAAAACACGACGTAGGCTTGCTGCAGGCTTGCCGTGGGCTAGACCCGCGCCCTCCGTGCGCTCGAGCCCACCTATAAAGCATAAAATCCAGATTTGCCCGCGCTCTCTGTGCCCTCGTCGTGCGCTCGAGCTGACCATGGCCAAATGCTTGCGCTCGCCGTGCGCTCGAGAATAAGTCTGTGTTAAAGCCGTGTTGTGCTTCTTTTTCCTCATTTTCCCACGAGCCCAGAAGCTTCTAGAGAGAGAGAGCACCGGTCCTAGTGAGAGAAAGGAGGAGATCGAGGCCATTGAGTCCAAATCCGTCCGAGAGCTAGTTATAAAGGTGAAAGCACGAGTCGAGGCAAGCGTTCTCATACTCACTTCTCGTTCCCTTTCGATATTTTGCTTGATTTTATTGGGTATTCTTGTGTCAATACCTACTATAAATGTTAGAATCATGAAACCCACGATTAATGACCAAGGAATATATAGTTATTTGTCCGAATCGTGTCCTATCCACTCGGTTTGATTTCACCGAAACCCTAACCCACGAAATTGGGGATTTTCCGTTTCCCTTCCATGTATCATGAAATTGACCTCAAAATGTGAATCTCCACTTCTGAATGATGTACATATGTTGGCCGCGGGTTTGATTTTGCATGTCTTGATCCGTTTGCGGTATCCGAGCCCTCTAAACAGGCATTGATACTATTCACCCAAGACCCAAGGGGAAATTGCATGCTTTTACCTTCATAAAATGTTGAAATGACTCTAGAATATGAATCTTCGCATCCCAATTATATGTATATATCGACCGGATGTCCGATTCCGCAAGATTCGACCCGTTCGCGGCATCTGGGAGCTTTAAAAGTCCCATGTTACTGTTCATCCGAAAATGAATGGGAAAATTGCATGCTTCTATCATCGTATTATGTTAAATCGAGCTCAAAATATGAAACATCATGTTCCAATTGTGTGTACCTATCCACTGGACGTCCGATCTCACAAGTATCGAACCGTTTGTGGCGTCCGGATGCTCTAAAAGAAGCCTGAGACTGTTCACTCGAAATAAAATGGGAAATGTACATGTTTTTCCCTCATTTAACTATTGTGAAAGTGATGTCTAATTGTTTCAATGTAATATAAGCTCTGAAATGTGCATCCATGTACCGGAAGCAAGGGAATGAGTCCCGGAGGATTCTAAATGATATGTGATCATCAGAGGTAAGAAATCCAAATCTCCCTCGTGAACTTGGAATGATTTGTTAAGAATAAGGGGATTGAGTCCCACAGAAAGTTGTGAACCGAGCAAGTAAATGGAAGGGAATCTATATTGTGCAATGTGATGGAATGATCTCCTAGATGGAGATGTATGTGATGGAATGATCTCATTGAAGAGGTTAGCTGGATGTCAAGTGCATTGAAGATTTGGTCATATTGTTGTAATGGAATTTAACAGTCACTCATGGATGAAGGTGGCTTGTTATTATATTATGGTTTTGTTATGCTTCCACAAGTTTCAATGATTTAGTTACACTTCCGTATTTATGTTGATGTTTTGAGCTTTGTTTTATTTTAGATGGCATTTCTCTAAATCTAATACGATAGATAGGAGTATTGTGTTGGAGCCATGGATGATATGGCAGATGTTGTGATCCTGTGTGTTGTGTTGTAGGCTTTGTGTTAATTATTTTTGTTAGATGTGTACTCATACAGGATGTATTTGAACAGGTTATATTTTTTATTTTCGTCCAGTTGTAGAGGGAACTCCGCAGAAATTTCTGTAAAATCCATAAATATTAATTATGGACTTTGGTCTATGTTACCAACGACGGAGGTTATTCGATGGAGAATAATCCAGTCCGTCACATAACAGAGCTTCCTTTAAACATGGCATTAACAGAAATCCAAATGATCATAACAAATATCATGCATACCGTGACATAAATTCATCAAAAATCAGGCATACTTGCATTGAAAATATGAACTATAGAAAGACGAGTACGCTTATAGTAAATCATGAATTTAAGTGGGGTACACTTGCATTACAAACGTGATCTTAAAAAGGGTGAGAACACTTGCCTGGAAATGCTCATCAACTTCTTACTCATGTCTGGCATGGAATTCCTCCCTTCCTTTCTTTCGTCTGTAACTCCTTACTTTTAAACTCGCTCCCAAATCCCTGCATCCAAATATTTATAGTCGATGGGGTGGTTGAGAGAAGGTGGGGTAGGTCACCTACTACGATATTTTATTCATATCTTTTCTTCCTGAGAATTTTAGAGATTTCCAGAGCAGGTGGAAGTAGGTAAGAGTAGTTCACCTACTCATTACTGGCCACTCCAGCCTTAGCTAAAACCGGTTAATATTTCATTTTGCCCTCTTTCTTCTCCGATTTAGTTTCGTAAATGTTTTCTAGAAGCCTTATTATCCATCTATTCCGGTCGTCAGTATTATACTCTGGTCAATATCTCTGAATCCGGTCAATACTTATATTCCCAGTCAACTGTCAAATTTTGCCATCATCAATTCCTACCACTACGGCTGGTCATCTTCCTACGCTGGCCTCCTTCCTTCCTTTTTGGTCAACTGGCGTTGACCGATTAAATTCTCCCTCACATTTTTCGGTTAACAGGCATTGACCGAATTACTTTCTTATTATATTCTCCGATCAACAATTACACAATTTCGGTCAAATTAACTATCCCATCTTGCCTTCTAGTCTTATAATGGCTCCCTTCATTACTTCCGGTCAACTGACGTTGACCGGATAAGTACCCTTCACATTTCCGGTCAACTGGCATTGACCGGATAAACTTTTTTTTACTCCTTGATTATATTGACTTAATGACTGAGACTTTCTATGATTTAGAATCTAGGTTGTTACAACATTCTCCCCTACTTATAAAAATTTCATCAACGAAATTTAACGAACCTCAAAGCTTAACAATAGGAAAAGAGTCCTTCCAGATTTTGCTTCCGCACTCGCAAATCACTTTCTTGGGGAGATGATTATTTCTAAGGAACCTTAATCATTCGAATAATCTTGATCTTCAAAGCCTAATGCCTTTTATCTAAAATCGAGATTGAAACCTTGTTATATGACAATTCCTAATCTCCCAGAATCATTAAACCCGATTATAAACCTACTTCCTCAATTATCGGTACATAGGAGATATTACGGTAATCTATTCTAATTTTAAGATAAGTCTATTTATTGACTACCTCTCCTACTTAATACAAAATCTCAAATGAACCAACAGGCTGTCACCTCGATACCTCCTACGCCTTGAGAAGGATCATCAACTTGGAACCTTAACCCCATTCTAAAATTTTTGAGCCAAGGGCCCACATGTTTCTATTGCACTACTCTGATTAACCATTTATTAGGATACTAAGAATCCTTTTACCACTCATATCTACTGATACAAATAAGACACCTAGGTTTTCCTTGTAGCTATAAACCTAAGGAAAATCCTAAGGATATCGACACAACTAAGGTAAAGCCCAAAATCTTTAAATTACAATCAACCTAGGCAGTGCAATTGAAGCAATCACCCAAAAACCTCGAACTCAAATACTCACCAAATGTATCATTTTGTTGGCATACCAATGAGCCAACCTATGCATTCCGGTCGTTTCACCCAAATTCATGATGAATAGGCTATCCTAATATGCCAATTCCACAATATCCAAATGGTACTCCTAATTCTTGCCGCCCTTAACATCCTCAAAACTAAAACGGTGAGGGCTTTTCATCTCATAATTCCATGACCTTACTATGTAGGAAGAAACTCTCCCTCCTAAAAGCAAAGGCAAAGCACCCTCTTCGCTTGGATATTTGGAGCTACTCGAGACTCACCCACCCTACAATAATTCCTATGATACACCAAGACATACCCAATCCGAAGATTCTTGACATCCAATTATTAGCAATAATATTCACCTTTCTTGAAGGACACCGAAATTCACCATTACGGTCCTTAAGCAAATTTCACCCACATGTATTATTTTAGGGCCATCTCTTCCTATGAGATGACCTCTCAATCCTTTAGGATCATTAGATAAAAATTATTCCACAAGTAACATCTACCAATCCTCAAAGCAAAGGTCTCAATGGCTAACTCAAAACTATGGGTGGAGTAATTCTAATCATAAGCTTCTCACCAACTAAAATCAAGGGTAACCACCTATGTAGGATATAGGAAAAATACAATCTCAAGCATTTTCTCAAAATTATCATATTCTACTATAACTTGCCAAACCGATGAGAGGTCAACCTAAATGACATGGTCGACGATTAATCCTTAATTCAATGAAGACTACCCTCACATGTACCATCCCAACTAATACTAATCGCTTCTAAGCCCAAACGCCTCATGGCGCTGCAATTATCGAGAAATATTTATCGGATCACCCTTCCAGGTTCAGCCAGATCCAAAAAGCCACACACCTTCAAAACATCAATCAGTCTTTCCTAAATTGACCATTGCTCCAAACTCTAAGGAATCACATTTGTGCTATCAAGGAAACCACATGCCCAACATAACATTTTTCCTCAATAAAACTTACATTCCTTTCATAATTGAGCACACAGATAAACGTATTTCACAATCCATGATACGATCCTCAAATAGGGTTCATACATCCTAGTGAATCTAAGAATTCATCAATGAGGTCATCACAAAATCAACCTAATTATGATAGAAGGTCCAATTCATAAATCCCACAAAAATGCCAATGAACCTACAAAACCCAAATAGCATTATTGGAACTCATAATGGCTATATCTAAATTTCAAAAGCTACCATAGGCATAATTCTCGATTACCTACAATTGACAACACTATAGATTTAGATCATCCTTAGGAAACATCGAGCCTTTGCAATAGATCAAATGAACCATCTATTTATTTTCCCAATGTCGGCTTATCAAACTATTTGTCCTCTAAGCAACCAAGTCTTCAGTTGCCCCCAAATAACCTTGTCAGTTCATCTTGCTCATCCCAAAAGTACTGAATCACCTCACGGTAAGACACTCAGCCGATACCTCATCAATTCTTTGCAGGGTCCCCAAAATTAGTGCCAATCCTAATACAACTTCTATAGCAACCTCCATTTAATGATCAGAAGATAATTTTGGCTAATCATTTTCTCTAAGAAACATCCTCAAATATCTACAGTCTTAAGAAAATATCACAGATCTTGATACAACTAGCACAAGTCTATGGTCCTCAAATAAACGAATAAACTTAGAAAGTACAAATAGAAATATAGGTTTAGAATCCCAAACAACACATATAATTAAAATGCCAAGATTCGGGAATCTCGTCTTTTACTACAGTAGCGACACTCCTGCACTTGTGCCATTACCGAGAAACCTTGATCCAAGGCAATGGGCTTCTTCAATTTCCGACAGGTGAAGTAAAGGCAATCCCTAACTATGTGTCCACAATTGAAACATGCTTCCAAAAATCTTATCGAAGCAAAACACTCATCAATAGGGTATCCATGAACATATCGTACGATATCTTTTTATCCTCGAGGCCCACGACTCTTATCACACCAACCATCCAAGGTAGACTTCACCTTCTATCTTATGTGGGGCAGCATGACCCTATCCTCCTCCAAACATTGGATGACCGCAACTTCATCTTAATTCTTAGAGTACATACCTCAACCTCTATAGGATCCGAGCTACCCAAATGTTTAGGCACTTAAACATCACTATATCAATTATAAATCGACATCCTTGGATTCGCTTTACGAGAATTGACTCTAAGTTATACGGACCTCGAGCCATCAATCCCACCTTACCCATTATACTTGATATATTATTCAAGCATTTCTTCTTAGCAAATTACAAGTCTGAGGACTTCAACCTAGACATGATCAAACCAAAACCTCGAACCGAAATTAATTAACCTAGGCCACGAATCAATATTGATGCACTCAAACACTAGCTCGGCATCGATCAAATCTAAAACTGAAGGCGTCACCCTACAACTCGTCCTCTCAACCTCGCAGTCGGCCACCACAAGAAGTGCTTCATCTAGGAGCTAATGCTAACACTCTTTCTGAAATAGGGACAACTAATGTTAGCTTGCTCTTAGGACACTTATTAGGATAATTTAAGCTAGACAAATGAACCTAACTACCGATCCTAACTTTGTGCTAGCCTAAGTTACTAGATTAGGATCACTAGGACTATCTTGTCTAACTTAATCATCCTACATCCTCATCTACTTATTCAATCAATCTTAATCTAACCTAAGCTTCCATTTAAGATTTAAATCAAACCTAAGGTATATCTTTTCTCTGATATCAAATATGACAGATCGTATTTTCTGTCAAAACTCTGGCAGAGTTTTGTTTATAATACGGTCATCAAGCTTATACAAAGACCTGTATAATCTCCTATACAATATACAAAATACATTCAAACGACTCCAACATCCGTCAGCATACAACAACCTCACACAAAACAACACAAGATCTAATTTACCACGTATTATTCATGACTCCAACGTTCTGTATCTAAACACGATATTGGCCAAAGAGAGATGCCACTAGGTACCTATTATAGACCACAATAACTTGAGGAAGCATATATATATCCAAACACAGTGGAAATTGAACTATCTGATCATTAACAATATATACAATATATATTAATAAGCTTAACTAAAAATATAAATACATACAATTTTCCATAACGTATATAAAACTACAAAATATAGATACTCGTGATGATCCTCTGAGTCCTGTACCTAATCAACTTCTAGTCTCCACTCTATCTCATTGGGTATAATAGACTTATGCTAATCTAGGGGCAAGGAAAGGCAGTAAGGGTGAGTTAAATGCTCAACAATTATAACTTAAATAAATAATAAGTAATATATTCTAAATAAAATAGGGAATGTGATAGAAGCAATATGTAAGGATGAATGAAAATATGAAACATGAATCAATACACTTACCGATTTATGTTTATCTTTGTAGACCAGGGCCAGTAGGCTTTACTAGTTAAAGGTGTAGGAGAACGAGAACAGGATCATGATATCCCACATGATCTAAGGTCATGAACTCTTATTTTAGACCCAGAGGGGTGGCCATCTACATATCATGCCTGTAGACTGACCAATAACAATATGCCCCCGTGTCCTCCAGGGCTTAGAGGCAGTTCCTCATCCTTCTCCAGTATTATCCTAAGGCTTATCAAGAGTATCACCAGCTACAATATGTGGTCAAGATAATCCTTGAATCTCTACTATAATACTAATGGCATGCCAATGGATATTACCCTCGGTAACACAAATCCGTGGTCCTAATTTTATAATTTTTATTCTTTGAGGGAAAGTACACCAAACTTCTTTCGTAAATTTTCCATCCGAGAGAACAAATCAATCATATAATAAATTATGAAATTTCCTTCAAATACTTGCATGATTTTTATCTTTCTTTTGGATTTAAATCTTCTCATGACTTAATTTATATGTACGAATATATAAGCATAGGAATGAATAGAAATTCTTACCACCAAGAGATAATTATAATTTTAGAGGTTTTTGGATAACATTTCCTTCACAAACGGATGACAAACATATTTTTTTGAAGTGTACAGTTAAATATATGAAACAATATATATGAAACATAATTAACAATTAAACAATGCAGAAATTATGTAAAATTTACCAAAGAGGCTCAGGTGAACAGTATCTATACATGAATAGTGCCGATCTGTGCATAATCTGACAAATCTTAGAAAATCGGACGTCCAATAGGTAATTAACCGAATTCAAGGCATGGGTAATTATAATCTTAAGCCAAATTATGTATAAAACTCAAAATAAATGCTTAAATAAGGTATGGGTGCAGGTTAGGGTTCTGACGAATGGAATTCCACAGAAAACTATCAAATAGGATATCCAATTGATAAATTAACATATATAGGATATGGGTAATGATATTCTAGAACAAATTTATATAAAAGCCACAAAAATCAAAAGGTGAAATCATCTAAGCGCGAGGTTAGGGTTTTTGGTGCAAAAATCGGTCAAAATATACAAAATTAAACATGAAATTCATGTATATACATGCTCAAGTCATAGGTATTATAAATATATGTATAGGTTCGGTATTGGGGTAATAATACGCGAAGGGGATCGAACAAAAATCAAAAAGAATGGAAGAAAAGGGTATGGGTACACTTGTCTCGACCCGATCTACAACTTTTTCAACTAGCTTAAAGTCGGAATTGGACCCAAAAACCTAGTTTTCGCTCCTTCTCTCTCTACCCGGCATCCCTCTCTCTCTCTCCTTTCCT
>JAODPA010061484.1:0-11146 GCA_025585075.1 Nepenthes mirabilis | reverse complement strand
AAAAGAATATAAATAGTAAGTATAATAAACAACAATAGTCAAGAGATAATTTTTGATATTGAAAAAAAACCTTAAAAATCACAACTATTGAGTAAAATTTTTTAAACTTTTATGGCCAGTAAAAATAATATATTAAGAAGGTCAACTTATAAACCATGTGGTACAGATGTACTAATTTTACTGGCTTACTCTCGACTTATAACTCCTGCTAACGATCTTCTTAGATTTACCTACAGTAATGGAACCGAACACCATTTGATATTCTTTGTCAATCTTGTTCCACGAGCTGTAGAATTTTCACACACCATTGGATCTTTATTTTCACACCACCGTCTCTGACAAAGATTTATACGTAGTAAAAGGTATGTATGACAGAGTATATGTGATAAAAAAAATTTTGGATCCACACTCAATAATTGAGGAATAGTTTTCTAAAAAAGGAGTATTTTACAAGCTTTAAATTGGGAATCTTTAAAGGAGTCACATTATACAATATAATTACAAAAATTATTATATAAGTTGTGGAAGATAGATATACATAGAGCGGGTCCAAAATGAGGTTAAAAAATACAACAATTAAGAAATACATGCCCCAATTCTTAAACGCCACAACGGTGCGAGTTAGGCCCTTATTGGGTGCATGCCCCAACACTTGTGAGGTTTCGGGTCTAAAAATATAATAAATATGAGGAAATCAACGTGATAATAACAAATACTTGACCTATTGAATGTATGAGTATGCGTATCGGGAAAAAATCGGGTTGTGAATTGCCAAAATGTTGCCAGCAGCCCACGCCTACTGTGAGCTCGAGCGCAAAAAGCAGTGCTCGAGCGGTAAAATCCAATAGCCTCCCTGCCTGCTGAGCGCTCAAGCGGTGCTCAAGCGGTAAAATCCAGTAGCTCCCCCGCCCGCTGAGAGCCTGTGCGGGCTCGAGCGCGGGCCGACAGCGAGGGCGTGCTCGCCGCTCGCTCGCCCGGCGCTCGAGCGCCCCGATTGGTATAAAAATACGACCTGCTTCGCATTTCTTCCACTTTTTCATTTTTCAGAAGGTTTTTAGAGAAGAGGAGAGAGAAAGAGCACCGATTTTAGAGAGAGAAAGGAGGAGATCGAGCTGTAGAGTCCGAATCCGCCCAGGAGCCAGTTACGAAAGTGATAGCACACGTCGAGGCAAGTGTTCTCATACCCACTAACTTTCATCTTTCGATATTTTTCGGTAATTATCCGGTATTTTCATCTGGATACCCACCCGAACCATGAAAAATGTGATACCCGTAACTTGAGACCGAGAATTATGTAATTTATTATCCGATTTACTCACCGATTTGACCGGCAAAGTATCGTCAAACCCTAACCTACGGAAAATTGGGGGTTTCCCGTTTTCGCCCCTCGTTTCGTTAAATTGACCCCAAAATGTGAATCCCCACATCCCAAATGTGTATATACGTCGGCTATGCAATCAATTTCGCACATCTCGACCCATTCGCGGCGTCCGAGCCCTCTAAATAGGCGCCGACACTGTTCACCCAAGACATAAAGTGAAAATTGCATGTTTTTACCTTCATAAGATGTTGAATTGACTCTAGAATATGAATCCCTGCATCCCAAAAGTAAGTACGTGTTGACTGGATGACCGATTCCGCAAAATTTGACCTGTTCGCGGCGTCCAAGCCCTCTAAAAGTGGCCTAATAATGTTCCTTCGAAATTGAAAGGTAAGTATAAATGCTTTAGCTCTCTTCAATTGTGATGGAACGTATGAATGAATGCTATGTTAAATCGTAAACTCTAAAATGTGTAATTGTGTACCGAGAGCGAGGGGAATGTGTCCCGGAGGCTTCTAAGGTGGTGTTTGATCCATAGAGGTAAGTCTAATCAAGCTCTCTTACGAGTTGAAAGATCTAAACTCTAAATGAAAGAAAGGAACCGAATGAGCAAATGGAAGGGAATCCACAAAATGTGAAGTGATGGATTTGGTCTCCCGGTTGGAGATAATTGATGGGAATGTGATTTTTCGGTTTGAGAATATGTATGGCAATGGTGGATTCCCCTTCAAAGATTAAGACTAATATTGAAATTAGGACCATGGATCATAAAGGTAGTATCCTTTAACTTATTGTGTACATCACAGTGGGAACCCAAGGAATATTCCAACTGCTCTTGGGGGTAGGTGGTATGCAGGGTATGCTTTAGGATGCTGCTGTGAAAGAATGAGGATTGCCTTGGTCTACGGGGATATGGGGCGATGGAGATGGCCGAATACTGCATGTCTAAAATGTAGCTGATAGTGGAGTGCTGTAGACCTAAACTGTAGTCGATGGTTGAGTGCTGCAAACCTAAAATGTAGCCGGCCTTAGAATGTGTGGCAGACACATTCCTTTCCTCATCCTCTCATATCGTTGGTTAGTACGACTTATTAGCCCGGGTCCACAAAGATTGATGAAAGTAGTGAAAGTGAATGAACGTAACCAGAATAAACGCGTGAACTAAATGATTCCCGATGCTCCCTCTCCTCACGTGCTTTCTTTGTCCAAGTTATATGATTTCCCCGACCCAGTTAATGTCTTTCCCATATATTGTTGTAGTTAGTGGTATATGATTTCATTTGTTGGATTGTACACTCACCATTGCTATATATGTGTCTTGCAAATAAAAACACACTGATACCCGACGAGTCAGAGTAGATCATAGAGGTACGATAGATAGCTGATATTGTACGAGGGGCACAGGACTTAGCTATTTTTGTATATGAAACAGGAATTTTGGCTATATTTTGTAAACTATCTAAAACATGTATGGTGATGATATATGATGTTTAGCATGGATGAATGATGAATTAATTTTGCTGTATATTGCGGTTTCTTTTATGCTTCCGCAGGTCTTTCTTATTGTGGCAATGGTCGAGATTCCTAGTTGGTATCCTTCCCCATCGGCATTATACTGGAGTTATAATATGGCGATTAGATCCTGTGTAGAATATTCAACAATAAGACTTGTAGTTTTTATGGATGATTGTAGATTGTTGTGCAGGGTTGAGTTGCAGGTATTTGTATTTTTGGCAAATGCTTGATTTATAAACGGAACTCTACCCAATTTTCTACAGGATATAATAATTTTAATTAGGAATTCTAGTTTATTTTATTCTTAACGTAGATTATTTAAGAAAAATAACCCGATCCGTCGCAACACTCGAGTGCAGATTAGACACTCATCAGGCACACGTAATTTGGAAAGTGTGCTTATGAGGGTCTCGAGTGCACCTCGAGCATAGATATTTTTGAAAGGGCTCTTGTTCGTGTTTTAGGCGTACCTTGAGTGTAGGCATTTTAGAAAGGGCACTTGTTCACGTCTTGGGTGCACATCGAGTGTGGACATACTTGAAAAGGTGCTCATGCGAAGATTAGGGATAAGGCGGGCATGAATACTGAAAGTTGCGCATTTGTAAATATCGAGCGTGAATTTGATACAGATTTTTATGACACTACGTCGGTGATCAACTAAACTCAATCATGAAATTTACCAATAAATAATATGTCTAACAATCTTTATTTGAAAATCCATGACAAAACCCTTCAATAACTATAAAACTAAAAACACATGAATTAAGGGTTCAGACACCGTCGAAATAGAATCCGTATATATAAAAATCTACTCCTAATAGTACAACCAACACAATAAACTCAAGTGGTAGAAGACACGAGAGTCTATTATTCCAATTCAAGTATTGTGACAGAACGGATTTTTTTCTCTCAGAAACTTCCGTCAAGACAGAAATAGGATTTAGGACCAAAATACAAAGTGTAATTTCTGCAAAAATTTTGGTAGAATCTCATTTGTAATTGGATAAAAACCTAAAAATATAACCTATATAACTAACAAGTACAAGCACACAACTATCAATTTATACCATAATTCTTCTTACAACACGTGTACATATAATCACAGATGCCATCTAGGACCTGTATAGAATATCCAGAATTATAGAGCGGAAGTAGAACTATTAACTTGTAGAAGCATAGTTTCCTGTTCATCACATGCATTACATGTATTTCTATACAAAACCTATATATACATAAATTTCCATAGACATAAAATTCATATACAAAATCACATACCTAGTCAAGTCTTTACGTCCAACTGATTTTCTTTGGCGACTCCAAAATGCTTCAAATCCTCAAAAGTCTTTAGAATAATCTTTAAGTCACTCTTTCTCGTTAGGTACAAATTCTACAGTCTCATTTGAAAGGAAAAAATAGTAAAATAATGAGTCGAGACCCAACAAGGTACATGCAAATATATAGTAAATCAGTTATGTAGAACAGTTGTGAAACTATACAGAAACTGAACGGTTATGCAGAATAGAACATAGAAAACAGAGAAAGCATAATTAAACAATAATTAATTCAAAAATCTGTATAATTCAAAAAGTAGAATCAGAAAGTAGAGTCAGAAACTTTCTCTTTATATCAGTATAGAATAGAAATAAGTACAGAACAGTAATCAGTACAGAACAGTAATAAGTAAGGAACAGTGGTGTAGAACAATGCAATAACGGACCCTACCAGTATACCATACCAGCTGAGGAGGCGAATGATCGAAGATAGATTATGTACATCTCCTCACAATCTAAGGCTATAAACAGTGATAGAAAATCCCGTCCCAAGGGATTAGTATAGGTGTGCCTCCCAAAGGTAGGCTAGAAACAGAAACTTTCCTCCTGACCGTAACGCCTCGAGGAAAGGCGGACTACATATAACTCCATGGATAGAGTTATCCTCGATCACCACCGTAAAGTTCTAAAGCATGTCGGAGAACCTAACCTGACTATAATCAGTCCTAGGTCCTAAATAATAGTAAGTATTGTATTAGAAATAGTTTCTTCTCATTTCTTAACTGAAAATCCTTTTCAGTTTCAGAAGTCATCAGAGTTTCACAATAACTCTTCAGTGCAGTTCAAAATATACAGTAACAGTTTATAACTCTTCAGTCTTGCTTTAGAATATACAGTATTAACTTAAAACCCTTCAATTAACTTCAGAATATTCAGAAATAGTAATAACCTTTCAGATTAATTTCAGAATATTCAGAGATAGTTAGAAATCCTTCAAAATTGGTTCAGAATATATAGTAATGGTCTAAAAATCCTTCAATTTTGCTTCAGAAATCCACAGTAATTTATCAGTATAAGTCCGTATAAAATTTTCAGAGACTAATTTCATCAGGAACTTTATTTCAGTACAGATTAACTTTTATATAACAGAAATTATGGGTAAAAATTATTAAAACCCATTATTTTCGTACCTAAGGTTTGGCTATAATTATCGAACGATAAATGGACACTTAACATGTGTATTTTCATGAAATCAATGTCAGATATTGCAGTATATACATGTAAACATGAAATATATCCGATTAATTTGTAGAAACAGGCCTTGTTTATGCAGAATATGGAGAAACATGCTTTTAGAGTATAAATACAGTTGCAGAGATATTAAAACACTGTAAAAATAAAAATTACCATTCGAAGTACACTTGCCTGAACTCAATCTACCTTTTTTTTTACCTAGATAGGATTGGAACGAGTGATTTCTCCCCTTTTTTTCTCTTCGTGCTTACTGTCGTACCTCAACTTCCTCTCTCTCCGGAAGGAACAAATTAATTTGAAGAGCTTCCGAATATGAATTCCTTCGAAATTGGGCATGCCAAAACTTTCAAATTGAACAATTGAATTTACACAAAAACATATCACTTAATCGACATTTAAACATGGAAACATTATACAAAATATCGTCCGAAATTCTCAAGTGAATAGTACCCGTGAACAGTACACGTGATTAGTGCACATATACACAAATCAATTAACTCTCAAAATTTTGGACATCCAACAGGTAATTGATCGAACCCAAAGCATGGGTAACTATAATCTCAAGTCAATTTATACGTTTAACTTATAATAGAAGCTCAAATGATGTCCGGGCGTGGGTCAAGGGCTTCGCGAATGAATTTCCACCAAATTCCACAATTTCGGATACCAAATCGGTAAATAAACTTACCCAAAAAATATATAATCATAATCTAGTCCCAAATAAATTAAAAGCCCCAAAAATCAAAGCCCGAAACTACGTCGGCTAAGGTTAGGGTTTCACGAACGGAATTGCACATAATTCCACCAAATCGGGTATCCAATTGATGAATTAACTTATTGGGGATATGGGTAATCATATTCTAGTCCTAATTCATGTAAAAGCCCCAAAAATCAAAGGCCGGAATCCACCCGTTGAGGGTTTCGGATGCGCATAAAGGTGCGAAAAATAATGAATCGGACGACGAATTGCACACATATATATCTAATTAGACTATGGCATCATAATGATATACATAGGGTCGGGTATTGGGATAAAATACCCGAAGGGGATCGGACGAAAATTAACAGAAACAGAAGAAAAATGGTATAGATGTACTTGCCTCGATGTGCTCTACGATTTGTCTAATTAGCTCGAAGCCGGATTCGGACTCCACGGCCTCGATCTCCTCCTTTCTCTCTCTTGTTCGTCGTCCTCTCTCTCTCTAAAAGGGTTTGGTTGCGTGGAAAAATAAAAATCGCAAAACAGCACAGAGCTTTAAAATGGCCTAGTGCTTGAGCACGCGGCGAGCACAACCAAATTTGGATTCTATGCTCTCTGTGGGCTCGAGCCCACGGAGGGTGCAGGTCAGGCCCACAGCAAGCCTGCAGCAAGCCTACTTAGTATTTTTGCCATTCGGCACCTATTTTGACCATTCTAACCAATCTTTCACGTCCTTGGACCTTATTTTTTATTATATATCGTCAATAAATCATGATTATCACAATTTAAAACCCAAAATATTGTCTACGAATTAACATTTCATAGCTTACAATATCGGTTCTCGATTTACCATTTTCGGTTCATTGAGCTTTTCAATCCGATTCTTCCCATACCTTTTAACCACAATTCACCTATTTTAACTTAATTACTTCCCAATTATCATATTCCGGAACTTGGGTCATCACAAGTATGGTTAGTAAAAAAATATATAAAAGTGAAATAGGCTACGTATATAAGGAATACAGTAAAGCAAAGTGAACAATAGTAAAAATATCTATTGCATAAGAAAAGCAGTAGTTACATGATGAGTACAAATAAAAAGTGAAAACATGACACAACAAGGACCTCCCCCTAAGAGATAATTGACCTCCCCCTAAAATAGAAGCTCCCCCTAAAGGATAACTGTCTTCATAATTGGCTATAACGAAACGGGTTCCATTTTTATTATTTTTAGAACCTTCCGTTAGAGAGGCTTATATATGTATTATCTTAATTCACAAGACAAAACCACATTCAAACATACACACAAGATCATAAGGAAGATGCCAAATAGGAAACCTGTATGAACCCAACAAACCTGCAGAAGCAAACTACACCCACAAAATGCAGTAATATTTATATATGTCAAGTTATAATTTACATTACAAATCCAAAAGATATATAAACTGTTCTCATTATAATACGTACTTCCAAAACAATTAGTCCTCAAGATCTGCACTTCTTTCTCCTGAATCAGATCCTATCGTCACTCTTTATCGTCGGGCAATAGCTTGTTAGAATTATCTGGTGGGGATAAAGTAAAAGGATGAGCTTTAAGCTCAGCAAAGTTCCATACAAAATCATAAGCATATAAGAGTCATAGCATGCATAATAAAAATGCAAGGCAAGAAATGAAAACTTATTTATAGATCATGAAATCTAGTCTTATTTGATAACCTTCTTGATCTTAACATGCTTAACATCTTAATCGCGTTCTTTTATTTGAATTCTTATGTAAAAAATGTAACATTTTGAATAAATCATGCATGTTGAAAACATATTCAAAATCATGGATAGCTTAAAACTTAGTTCTTTGATCCTTATCTTGAGGGAGCAAGACTGGTTGGTCCCACCCGCTAAGGGAGTGAATAATAGGGAATGGATTGTATTCACTCCACATAATCAAAGGCCTTGGTACTTGATTCTTGGTTCATTCTTTCTTGTTTACATATAATCTCATAATTTCCTCCTTTACATCCCAAGAACAGGACGGTCTTAATTCTTGGTTATTGTCCTCCTTGTACAACGCCTCGAGGTCGGTGGACCATGTATCATTCTATGGGTGGAGTTATCCCCGATTATCATTGTAACATTCTAAAACATGCCAGAAAATATTACTTGCTGAACTGACCTTGGTCCAATTTTCTTATTAATTGTAACCTAATTGAAAACTTTACTAAAAATTCGTAACCTTTGCTTTTTGCTGATCATCATGCATACATTACTCAATACTTTACGTATTTTTGAATGCTTATAATTTTTCTCAACAACATATCGTATATTATTCTTATAGATCAAAATATCCTTCCTACATACATGTCTCATAATGTTATATTATCATGTCATAATTTATTAATTTTCATATATTATGATTGGAAATGTGGAAAAATATGTAGAACCATTTAAATATAAAAACATGATATTTACTTGAAGACAGAACCAATAGATTAACATGCTAGTAAATTATAATCTTAGGGGAGATTTTAGAAAACATATAGTATAACATAAAATTTATAAAGAAAATATCTGTAAATATAATTAAGATGGGAGGAACACTTGCCTGGACTGGAACTGTATAATTTCCTTCATTCTTCCTCCTTTTCTCCCTCTCCTTCTCCCTCTTCTCCCTCTCCTTCTCTCCCCTTCACCTACTCGCCCTCTGCCCTCTTGCCCCCCAAACCTCTCCCCCTCTCCCATTTATAGGCAAAGTAAGGCGGTGGAGGGAAGGTCTGAGAAGCCACTTGAGCACATGGCAAGCGCAAGAGTGCACCTCCCAGAGTGCTCGAGCGTGCAACAAGTGGTGAGGTGCTAGTTTCTACACCTTCCGGGGCACTCAAGCCCAAGGCGAGTGCAACTCAATTTTTGACCACTTTTTAATTTTTCATAATGTTTGTCTTACTTTTTCTTATGTTATTGTGACGGAATGGATCCTAATTCCCATAAGATCCTCCATTAGATAGATTCAGAACTGAAAACATAAATTTAAATTATTAAATTTTGTAGAAATTTTTACAGAGTCATGTCTACAATTATACCAAAACTAAATATACAACCTGTACAAGTATACAACTAATCCAAAGTACCACAATCTATCATACAATACACATACACAGGATCACAAGGCCATACCCATCCATGACTTTAACATAACCCATCCATGACTTTAACATATCTAAAGTACCACAATCCATCATACAATACACATACACAGGATCACAAGGCCATATCCATCTATGACTTTAACATAATCCATCCACAACTTTAAGATAATCCTATCCACTAAATCAGAAACATATAGGAGATACCGTCTAGGACCTATAAAAAATCCAGAGAATAGAATAGCGAAAGCAACTATAAACCTGCAGAAACAATATTTTCTGTTTCATCACACATATGATATACATTTTATATATGAAATCTATATACACAAGAGCCATATACAAAATTTAGTGTTTACATTCAAACTGTTTCTTTTTAAATTCTCTAAAATACTTCAAGTCTCCAAAAATCTTCAGGCTAAACTTCAAATTACTCTCTCTCGTCTGGTACCAACTTTACGGTCTCATTTGGAGGGAAAAATAGTAAACAGTGAGTCGAAATCCAACAAGGCACCAAAACATACAGAACGTAATGCTTTTATGCAGAACATATATTTGTTAAGAAAGAATACTACGATGATATTAGAAGAACAGGAGCATTCATATGAACATGTTTTAATAAATCATAATTCATGCTTTCCTATAAAATATAAATATATTAGAGTAGAAATCGCAATAATCAAAATAATCAAAGCATTCATGGAAAATAGGAAGGAAGCATAATTCTATTTAAACACGTGTTGAAATCCATGAGATAGTTCCAAATCTCATTTATTTCTCAGAAATTCTATGTTTGATATTATAGAGACCCATCTAATATACTCTACTAGCCGAAAGACTAATAATCGAGACAAATTATGTTCAATCCATACAATCAAAGGCCGATAGTTCGATAGTTTGATGGTATACATTTCGATTCGATAGTTTGATAGTTCAATGGTTCGATAGTATCCTCGATTATCATAACCATAATATTTTAAGGCATGCATGAGAATCTTATCTAATTGTACGACAGTTCTAGGTCTGATTACCTTACCGATTAGCTTAACTCAATATATTTTTTGGAATTCCATAATAAAAAATTATCATATTTCAAGACCAAGTCCAAGTTTCATTTAGTCACTCTTTCAAACGATTTCAAAGGTTTCAATAGTTCAATAATATAGTTCCTCAGAGGTTTCCATAATTCGATAATACAGTTTCATGCAGAGTTTTTAAATATAAATCATTTGATAAATGTTACAGGACGACAATTTACATTTAAATCCTCAAAATTTCAAGTTTCTAACATGATTTTCCAAATTTTTGTTCTAGGGTTCCAACAAAAACTTTCGGGCTTAAATCGAACACCAAACATATGTTTATTCATGAAATCGATACCATAATTCCAAATACATATACAAAATCATGCATTTAAACAAAAAACTCTCAATTTTTCGAGCTAGGATTTGCACTATACTGTCCGGACACAAAACAGAGGCAAAACATGAGCCAAATCATGAAATCGGAGTTATCAGTTACAATATACATGCATAAACAGGAAATCTAGTCCAAAAGTCATAAGATTCATACATTATTCATGTCAAATATCGAAGAGCAAGAGATTTAGAGTATAAACGATAAAATGGAGATATTTAGAAGTGGTAAAAATGAAAAATGAGGTCCGAGATACATTTGCTTTCACCTGATTTACCATTTTCCTTACATGGATTGGAGTAGAGAGGCCAAAATCTCCCTTTTCTTCTCTTTTTCTTCCCTTCTCTCCCGCTGCTTTTCGTGGAATGCCAAAATGCAAAAGGAAAAATCGCCCTCGGCCTTTTTATATCCAGTCGTGTGACGGAACGGATTTTTTTTTTTCCTCAAGAGCTTCCGTCAAACAGATAACATGATTACAGTCTAACTAAGGCAAGACTTCTGCAGAAATTTCGGCAGAGTCTCCTTTGTAACT
>JAODPA010061473.1:0-11146 GCA_025585075.1 Nepenthes mirabilis | reverse complement strand
CTCCACTTAAAACACGGGAGACAAGAGGGACACACGCGGGACACGTGATCGCTGCTCGTGCGGTTGCTCGCGCAAAAGTGCGCTCGAGCGCACTACTCGTAGCTGTGGGTGGCGCTCGAGCGCACTACTCGTAGCTGTGGGTGGCCCCCGCCTCCCCTAAGGCAGCCTGCAAGCAGTTGCTCGCGCAAATTCGTGCCTAGCAGGTGCTCGAGCCTTGCGCTCTTTTGCCCCTTTTTGCCATATTTTGCTTCGATACCAAATTGTTTTCACATATTTAAGTATTAACATGATTTCCATTCATATAATTAATCTATAATTATTATGTTTTAAGATCGGGATCTCACATTTTTTTTCACTTAAAGAAATTTCGTCCTCGAAATTACACAGAACTACATACCTTAAGAAAACAAGTGTGGGTATTCATTTAGGATTTCCTCCTTGTGCTCCCAAGTGGCCTCCTCTGGTGAATGATTCTTCCAGAGCACTTTCACCTAGGGAACGGTTTTAGTGCGCAACCTCTGATCCTTATGATCCAGAATTTGTATCGACACCTCGACATAAGATAAGTTCTTATCAAGAGTCAAGGGCTCGTACTCAATCACGTGTGCAGGATCGTGGATGTACTTCTGAAGCATCGATATATGGGATACATCGTGTACCCTGCCAAACTAGATGGTAACGCCAACCTATAAGCTACCTCCCCAGTCCTTTCCAAAATTTCAAATGCACCTATAGACCGTGGCTTCAGTTTTTCTTTCACTTCGAACCGAAATGTTTCCTTAGATGGTGAAACTCTCAAAAAAATAAAATCTCCTACCTCAAAGCTCAATTCTTTCCTCCTCTAATCTACATAACTTTTTTGTCTACTTTAAGCAATTATCAAATTATTATGAATTAGTTTAATTTTCTCTTCAATTTCTTTCACAATTTCAGGATCTAAAATCCTTTTATCTTCGATCTCCTCCTAATGAATCGACGACCTGTATTTTTTTTTATACAGAGTCTCAAAAGGCGCCATGCCGATACTAGACTGATAACCGTTATTATATACAAACTCAACCAATACTAGATAACTGTTCCAAGTCCATTTCATTTCCAACACCAAGGCCTTCAACATATCCTCAAGAATTTGAATGGTGCGCTCCGATTGGCCATCAGTTTGGGGGTGATACGCAGTACTGAATTTCAACTCCGTCCCCAACTCCTTATGCAAGCTTTTTTAAAATCTCGAGACAAAATAAGGATCCCTATCAAATAAATAGAGGCAAGAACTCCATGATGTCTCACAATTTCATTCACATATAATTGGGCTAGTCTATCATAGGAATATGTCGTCCTGATCCCCAAGAAGTGGGTTGCTTTTGTCAGCCGATCAACTATAACCCAAATGGCATCATGATTCATAGGAGTCCTCGGTAGTCCTAATACAAAATCTATGGTAATATCTTCTAATTTTTAGCTTGGGATGAACATTGGTTGCAAGAACCTTGAAGGCTTCCTTCTTTCAGCTCTCAGTTGCTAACATATAAGGCATTTCTCCACATTAGCCATAATATCTCTCTTCATATTCCTTCATCAGAGAGTTTTCTTCAGATCTTATACATTTTATTCGTTCTAGGGTGGATTGCATACCGAGACCTATGAGCTTCCTTCAAGATCTTCTCATTCAATTCTCTATCGTCTGGTACACATAATCGATCTCTAAATCTCAATAGTTCATTAGTCCGGACATTAAAATCAGCTCGAGAATCTCTATTTAGATCGCTTACAATATCCATAAGAAACGGATCATTACCTTGTTTCTCCTTTACCTCATTAATTAACTCCGGTTGGATTTGAAGATAAGAGAGGAGCATTTTATCACTCTTAGCATAACGTTGGATATCACATTGCTTCAAATAATCCAACATCTCCATCTACTTAATTTACAACTGAGCCACATAATCTAATCGACGGCTCAATGCATCCGCAACTATGTTAGCCTTCCTTGGCTTAAACTGTATTTCACAGCCATAGTCCTTTAAGAAATCAAGCCACCTTCTTTGCCTCATATTAAGTTTTTTTTGTGAAAACAGGTACTTCAAGCTTTTGTGATCATAATACACAAGGAACCTTTCACCATATAAATAATATCTCTAAATTTTTAAGGCAAGCACCACAGTAGCTAGCTCCAAGTCATAGGTCTGGTAGTTCTTCTCATATACTTTCAGCTATCTAGACCCATAAGCTACAACTTTACCATATTGCATCAATACATAACCCAAACCCACCTTAGAGGTATCATGGTATACCTCAAAACCTCCTGAACTCTCTGGAATAACTAATATCAGAGCGGTAGTCAAGTGATCTTTTAGCTCCTAAAAACTCTGATCACATTCTTCAATCCATTCAAATTTAGTCTCCTTCTTTAATAATTGAGTCAGAGGCATAGTAATTTGTGAAAAATTCTCTACAAAACGTCTGTAATAACCTGCCATACCTAGAAAGCTCCTAACCTCAATCACATAAGTTGGCTTGTTCTAGTTTGTAACAACCTCCATCTTCTTTGGATCCATAGAAATATCACCATTAGAAATTATATGCCCCAGAAACATCATCTTGTTCAACCAGAATTCACACTTACTCAGTTTAGTATATAATTTGTCCTCACGAAGTACTTGAAGTACTATCCTCAAGTAAGTCTCGTGTTCCTCATAATCCTTTGAATATATCAGGATATTATTAATAAGCACAATTATAAATTTATCCAAATACGGCCTAAACACCCATTCATCAGATTCATAAAAGCAGTTAGAGCATTCGTAAGGCCAAAATGCATAACAAGGAAATCATAGTGGTCATAACGTGTCCGAAAAGCAGTGTTAGCTACATCTTCTGGCTTAATCCTCAACTGATAATAACTGAACATCAAATCAATTTTTGAAAACACTTGGGATCCTTACAATTGATCAAATAAATCATTAATATGCGGTGGATGATACTTATTATTAATTGTAATTTTTTCAACTCATGATAGTCAACACATAGCCGTAAAACCCATCTTTCTTCTTCACAAATAATACCGGTACTCCCCAAGGAGATACACCCGGTTTGATAAAAGCCATTATCTAATGGTTCCTGCAATTGTAATTTTAACTTCTTTAAATCAGCCAAAGCCATACGATAAGGGGCCTTAGAAATCGGACTAACACCGAAAATAATAGAAATTTTAAACTTAATCTCCTAGTGTGGAGGCAGTCTAGGTAACTCTTCAGGAAATACATTTTTAAAATCACAGACAACTAGGATGTCCTTAGCCGACACACTATGACTCCCAGTGGTATAGGCATATGCCAGGTAAGCTCTACACCCACTTTTTATTAAATACTTAACATGTAAGGCAGAAATTAATACAGGCATCTCCTTCTTCCTATTGCCTTGAAAAAAAAAAGATTCTATCCCAGTATTATCAAAACAAACCCTCTTCAGAAAATAATCAATATTGGCATGGTATTTAGCCATCCAGTTCATCCTCAAAATCATATCAAAATTACTAATGTTCAATAATACCAAATCCGCAATCAAACATTTTTCATTCACCTCAATCGTATACCCAGGATACACAATATCAGTAATCACAGGAGATCTAGTGGTAGTTAACACAGACAATTTATAATCCAAAATATACGGGGTAAATACAATGCAGCATGCAAACCGTGAATAAATAAAAGAGTGGGTTGACCCTAAGTCAAACAATATAGATGTAGGAATTTTATAAATAGAAAGGGTCCCTTCCACGATATTCCGGAATGCCTCCGGATCCTGAATAGTCACTGCGAAGGCTTTAACAGAAACGGTAAGCTTCTTTCCTTCTATCTTTGAAGGTAAAGGACAGTTTTTCACCATGTGACTCTATTGTCCACATCTAAAGCACGCTCCGGACACTTTGTGACACGCTTACCTCGGATGGTTTCTCCCACAGAAAGTGTACTCAGCGGTTGATACCCTAGAACTAGTCACTGACTAAGCCAGAACGATACTCTTCCCCTTATCAGCTGTCCTAGCCTTCTTGGACATTCCAGAAGATTCCACATTAGATCCAGCACTAAATTTTGCCCGGCTAGCAGTCCTCTTTGCATAAAAATCTCTCTATTTCTGCTTCCTTCTTGTAAATCACTACCCTATCTAGAATTTCAGCGTAAGTTTGGAGTTTCACGAATGACAGTGACTTCCTAATGTCATCCCGTAGCCCTTATTGAAACTTCTTTACTTTCCTTAACTCATCATCCACGTAATAGGGCAAAAATTGGGACAACTCAGTAAATCTGACGTCATACTCTGTCACCGTCATATTTCCTCACCTCAATCTCATAAACTCTTGCTCATTTTGATCTTGGAGGTTGGATGAAAAATATTTTTCCATAAAAGTATCCTCAAATATCTTCCACGTTATTTCATCATCGGGCACACCTAACGCCCTCCATCTCATATTCCACTAGCTATCTGTTTTACCTTCCAGCTTATATATTGTGAAGGTGACTTTCTCCTAATCAGTACATCAGATCATCGCAAAATTCTTCTTCATTCTCTTTAGCCACACATCCGCTTCTACCAGATCAGGCTTTCCTAAAAAACCTGGTACTCACACCGCTGTAAATCTATCATACATTAAAGGAGCGAGAAATGCCGGGGCTGGCTTGGGTACAGGGATCGGAGCCATATGCCTATACTCGACAGATTCCACTACATTATCATTCTTTCTAACAAGTTTACATTTGCAGCTTCCGAATCGTGGGGAGTATTTGCACCACCGTGATTATTTTTTGTATTCCTTTTACTAGCCATTCTATAATCAAAGTAAACACAATATTGTAACCTCAAGAAATCAGTTAAAGAAAGAGATATTCAATAACTTACTGAAATTTAAACCTAGCCTAAAGATCAATTTCCTAAAAGCCCTAATTGCCTTAACTACCCTGACCTATTCCCACAGAAATTCAGTATAAAAATTTAAGCCTATACTTTCGCTTTTTGATCGATTAATTCTTAAGGTATCTCATTTCTCTGATACCAATTGTAATGGAACAGATATTTTTTATCCTCAGATAATTTCATCAAGAACAGAAACAGAAACCTAAGTCCTAATTAATTACTTAAAGTTCTAAGGAAAAAATAGACAAAGTTTTTCCTAAACTTGGGCTAGATAGGATTTACAAAACCTACTTATAACCTGCAGATATACAGTATAACATCATAGACCCTATCCACAACAATCTCATCACAAACACAAGATCACAGACGTCATATAGCTCTCTACAGCTTAAATTCACCTTTCCTATCCACTATACTAACAGTTCAGAAGTAAGATGCCATCTATGGTCTATACAAAAATCAAAAAGTATATAGTAGAAGTAGAACTATAAACCTGTAGAAGTATAGTTTCCTATTTCATCACATACATCACATGCATTTCTATATACTGAATTTATATACATATAATCTGTATACAAAACCATATATCAAAGTTAGGTCTTTACAATTCAGTTGCCTCTTTTCCAGGTCTTCCAAAACTCCTTAAATTCCCAAAAATCTTTAGTAAGCTTTAGGTCACTTATCCTCATTCAGTACTAACTTTACAGTCTTATCTGGATGAAAAAATAGTAAAATAGTGAGCTAAAATTCAATAAGGTACATGCAGACATATAGTAAAATTCTGTTATGTAGAACAATTAAATGATTATATTAAAGTATAAAAGCATTCGGCGTCAAGACAATACAAGGAGACAGAGAAAGTATAAATTGATATTAAATTAGTTTTGAAAACTATAAATCGGTAAATATAAATTAGGAATCAGAGATCGATATTAAATGTATGAATTATAAAGAAATCCTCTTTTCTATCAGTATGGACCCGACTAGTGGATCCAACTAATAGACCCTACTAGTAGAAGGGATGAATAATAGATGATAGATTATATTCACTCTATACAATCTAAGGCCAGTAACAGTAGTCCTTTCCCGTGGGATATCCATTCTCGTGGGATTCAATACATTATGCCGACCGATAATAGTAAACTACCCTCTAGGTTAACACCCTGAGAAAGGACGGATTACATATAACTCCATAGATAGAGTTATTATCGATTACCACCATAACTTTTTAAGGGATGCTGGAGAATATAACCTGACTGTATATCAGTCATGTGTTCTAATTAATAGTACCAGAAATATTTTTCTTAACTTACAACAGTACAGTTCTCAAAAATAAGTCAAAAATATTTTAGTTAACTCTTCAATTTTGCTTCAAAAGTCCATAGTATTTTATCAGTATAAAGCCGTGTAAAATTTTTAGAAATAGATTACACCAGTAACTTTATCTCAGTACAAATTAACTTTTATACAACAGAAATTATGGGTAAAAATTATTAAAATCCTTCATTTTCGTACCTAGGGTTTAGTTGAAACTATCAGATGATAAACGGACATCGAATACATGCATATTTATGAAATCAGAGGTATAATCAATAGTATATACAAGTAAACTTAATAGCTGACTGATTAATTGGGAGAAACAGGTGTTATTTACAGTAAATATGCAGAACCATATATTTAAAGTATAAGTATACTTTTAGAGATATAGAAAAGCAGTAAAAATAGAAAATAGAGTTCGAGGTACACTTGCCTGAGCTTGCTCTACAATTACCGTGACTCGGATCCGGACTAGATGGTTGATTTTTCCCTCTTCTTTCTCTTCTCTCTCCTTCTCTCTTCTCTCCTTTGTGCTTCTGTGTCGTGGCTGAGGAAAATGAACACCAACCCTTAATTTTCCACTTAAAACATGGGAGACAAGAGGGACACATGCGGGACACGTGACTGCCGCTCGAGCACCGGTCAAGCGGTGCTCAAGCGGTTGCTTGCCCTTATATCCGTGGGCCGCTCCCACCTCGCCTAGGGCGGCCTGCGAGATGTTGCTAGCACGAATTCGCGCCTAGTAGGCGCTTGAGTAGTACTGGAGCACCCTGCACTTTTTTGTCCTTTTTTGTCACATTTTATTTCGATACTAAATTTTTTTCACATGTTTAAGTCTAAACATGATTTTCATTCATATAATTAATTCATAATTATCGTATTTCGAGATTGAGATCTCACAGAGACTCCCTTCAATTTATGCTATGAGACCGAGGCTGTTATTCCAATAGAGGTCAGACTCCCTGTTCACCAGGTTGAGTCTTTCGATTTGAACAATAACTCGCAAAGACTTCAAAAAAATCTTGACCTGGTTAAAGAAATTCGAGACAAAGCGTGGTTGCGAACAACAACTTATTAATAAAGGGTTGTTAGGTATTACAACAAGAAGGTGAAGGCACGTCAGTTTAAAGTAGGAGACTTAGTGTTACGTAGTATTGAAGCCACCGGTAAAAATGCTAATCGGAACAAGCTTGCACCTAACTAGGAATGACCATTCCTAATTTCGGCCATTCTTAGAAATGGGATATACAAACTACATACCCAGAATAGCAGACTAGTTTCTCAGACTTGGAATGTCTTTTACCTCAAAAAATATTACCAATGATTAAATGTATGATCATGTAAGATTTGTATTATGAGGAATGCTTGTAATTTTTGTTACATTTTATTAATAAATTTATAATTGTTTATTCATCCTTATGCTTGCTTGTTTTTCTAGCACATGGTATAACCTAAGTTGCCCTTAAGTCAGGCGAAATCCGTTCACCTATCTTGTGAACCACACTTGGTAGTTAGTAAAACTTAGTCATGTAACTAAGTGACCCGAATAAGGTCGATAATTAAAATTTGGTCATGATACCAAGCAGCCCAGATAAGGCCAAGGACTAAAAACTTAGAGGCTTCCTCAGAAGCATGCATGTAAAAACCTTCAATGTAGCATCATTAGCTGATTATGGTCCTAGAAAAACTTAAGTTAAACACATGAATACTTTTATACCCTTCGATCAATCCAAGGAATAAAAGCTATGAGTTAACAATAACTTAAGTAATGTTTAAAGTCAGGCATCTAAAGTGTCTGGCTAGCCAAAACACACTAGAAAGAGAGAGTCATTGAAGAAAAAGTCTTCATTTATACTTAAAATTAATTACAAGTAAAAAATAATAATAATTCAACTGACTATTATGAAGGAGGACAAGGCTGAGGAGTTTTCGACAATGGCTTCCAAGAGTTCGCATCATCCCTAAGATGGTACAATATGTCAGAATATAGCGAGCACTGACATTCCTCGAATGAAATACAAAAGTAGAAACACCAGGGGCCACCATTTGGGTAATATGTCGGCACAGGTTGATACATTCCCAATAGATGTGCTCCAACATTTTCATAATATCATCCGTATGAATAGAAGTCTGGAGCTCACTCTCAATCTTGAAGTTTTGGTCTCTAAGAAAGATGTATTTCTGCTTCTTGTCAGCTATTTTACGTTCAAGTTGAGAAATACGCTCCTCTACAGCCAAAAGCTTCTCTCTCTATATAATTGTGAGCCAACCGGTTGGTAGCGCCAGCAAGACGATTAGCCATTTCCTAAAATTGCGAAGAAAACAAAGGAAATCAACAAGTACAAAGAGAACAATGTGAGTGTTAACGAAGTGTTCGAACAATACCTCGGAGATGAAGATGTTCTCAAGAGTTGCATCACTTGTAAGGATCTCCAAAACCATTTGGATCTCAGGCTCTAGGGGCTCTGAACCAGCTACCTCTGCTGCCTCATGAACTCCTTCAGGAATCACATCCCCCTTGGAATCATGCACCTGGGGATCAAACCCAGATGTTCCAGTAATTGATTTGTGCATTGCTTCGGACTCAGCCTCCGGCATGTGATCCTCCAAAAGCGACACATCTGCCATAACACGTTGACCCTCAATCTTGACTTCAAGTTGGACCTCGAGCGCTGGGGGTTCGGGAGAATGCACCTCTACAACTTCAGTATGGAGCTCCAAGGTAATAGCTTTAGCCATGCTGGTCACTTGGAACATAAGTAGCTGCATCTCGTCAACCTCACTAGACTGATTCTCGCTAATCCAAGATGTGTTTTCAGCAAAAGTAGTGGAAATGTCGGGCAGGGACTCCTCAAGCAGCGGAGACAAAATGACTGGAACCCTATAAGAAGCAAGAGTTAGGGCAGGAATCGGCATAACTTCAGCCACCTTCTCAACAACAAACTCTGAAGGCTCACTGCCTTCGACCGGTCCGGCGGCCCTAGGAACTTAGGTCAAGGAAGACGTAGAAGTTGAGTCCAATTTGACTGACGGGCGCTTTCTCCTTATTAATTGATCGATGGTGACCTCATCTTCAGAACTAGACTTAGCCAAGACCTTTTTATACTTAGGCGCTATGGTCGACGACTATTTTATTTAAATGGCCTCCGCTTTCAAGGCCTCATTGATATCAAGCACTTTGGCCGACAACTCTTTTATTTGAAGGCTCTTAGCCTTTCTCTTATACTTTCTCCTACGAACTAACGATTCAGCAAGAGCCTCTGACCCCTCAACAATAAGCTCCCATTTAGCCTGAGTAAGGGATTTGACAAACAGCCATCGGTTGCTTTTATTTTCTTTAAAAGTTGTAGTCTTTTCTTGAATAAGGTCTGTCGATGCTTGGGCAGCCTTCTTCTCATGATCAAAAACATTAGTTTAAAAGGAAGCAGAAACCCGACCCCACTCATTGTAAAGTTCCTATACATGAGGAACTTCCAAGTAAAAAAAATTAATCTTTTCACCTCTTTGTGGAGTCAGAATTTCCTCCACTCAAGTCAAACTCTAGCGTCGGAGTGACTGAAATCTAGTCTAATACATGATGAAAACAAAAAATAACCTTCACGACCATGGCATTAAATATCAGGCCGTGAATTTGAGTGAAAAAGCATAAAGAAATGAGATGTCTCAAGCCATTTGGCTGAAATTTGGCTATCAGTATGTGAAGTTTCACCATTATTTAGAACAACTCCGGTGCTAGTAAAAATCGGAGATCACCTTTTAAATGGATTTCATATACAGTGATTTAACCCTCTTGTGGAGAACAAGCTCGTCTACTAACTCTAGGCAAAAGATATATCAAAGAACTCAAAATTTTGTATCGAGCTCAAAGATAATCCACATCAGTGGAGGTCAAGACGGATTATATATCTTTGACACCAGGAGCCATTGTAGAAGAATATCTCTGGCAATGAACGAAAAAGGTTAGAGGAAATTTCAAATAAGGAGGAAGACAAAGGAATCGAAAGTATTTGGCAAATGCTTGGAGGGCTATTTATAGATGGAGAAGAAGGCATAGAACGACACTGTAACGACCCAAATTTCAAAACCTAGAAAATTCAGTCATCGGGTCCGGTCAACGCTAGTTGACTGGAAAATGTAATAAGTTGGCCTTAAGATAAGAACTCCATCCAAGGCATTCCGCCCTTTCAGCAAAAAGAACTCTGCCCTTTATGTGAGGAAAAAGAAGTCCGGCTTCCCTTCGTAACAACCCAAAATTTAAAACAAAGAAATATTTCAGTCTTAGAATCCGGTCAACGCCCGTTGACCGGAAAGTGTAACAAGAAAGGAAAATCGGCCTGAGAATGAATTAGGTCCGGCTTTAACAAGTCCGGATAACAAGGAAAATTTCAATCATCAAGTCCGGTCAACGCAAGTTGACCGAAAAACGAAATAAGAAATGTACACCGGCTTTTGATACTAAAACTTACTCTGGATTTACCATTAAAAATAAGTCCGGCCTTGTGAGAAGAAAATCGGTCCCTTTATAATGAAATCCAGATCGGCTTAGAAGTGAATTTCCAAACCGGCCTTGGAGCAGGTTTTGAAATCAAAAGTTGTTCTAGAAAGTGAAGGCCGAAGTGACCTTGAAGAACGGAGTACAGTGTGAAGAGAGGCCGGAGTAGATTTTGGGTTCAAGAAGAAGAAGGGCCGAAGTTGATATAGGAGCCAAAGAGATAGGGTTGGCCAAAGTAGAAATGCTGGATCCAGTCAACACCAGTTGACCGGAGTATGTACGAAGGTGTAATCCGGTCAACGTAAAATGTTGACCGGAAAACATGAATGGAAGGAAAATAGGAGAGAAATCCGGTCAACACCGATAGTTGACCGAAATGTGTTTAAGTGAGAGAGTTAAATCCGGTCAACGAAAAATAATGACCGG
>JAODPA010061462.1:0-11147 GCA_025585075.1 Nepenthes mirabilis | reverse complement strand
GGATCTAAAAAATTGTGGCAAACATTGCTTTTAATTTGTGAAAAATTTTAAAAAACAGTTTTTTGATGTCTGTGTTTCAAATTTTAGTTCAAAGTAGATAACCAAAAAACTTTATTTTCCAATCTTCTAAAAGAAAAAACAAAGATTTAACACATTGTTTCTATTTTTTATTTATCATAAAAATTTGTACAGAAAATAGCTTTAGATTTTCATTTTTGAAACAACTTCGTCTTATTTTCATCCATTGTTTCGTCTCTAGTATGAATGATGGTTTTTATTTTGATTTATTTTTCCTGCCAGTTTTGAGAATTGTTTTTTTAACTTTTGTGAAATATTGTTCTGATTAATGCATGTGATGGTCTGGTTTTAGCATTTATTCATTTTGACATTCAATTTGCATTATGTACTTATGGAATAAAAAATAAAACAGCAGAGTTATATTTCCTGTGCATACTCATTATATAATGTCCCAACACTTAGAATGATATTGCAATTGTAAATTGTAGCTGTTTGTTTTGTTTTGTAAAATATGATAAGCTTTTACAAGCATCAATTCCTCCACATGCTCCTTGTTAAGTTGAATATTCTAGTGCTAATTGGGTACTTTTTGATTTGGTAGGACCATCCACTTGTTTATCAAGCTGTTCTGTCTAGTTGAATTTTGTTCATTACTATTTGTTGCTCTGTCTAAGAAGTTACGGATTCATCCCCGCCGTGTCCCCCTCTGCGGGTCAATCCTGGAGGTCTCAATACAAAGTGTCATCATTCAACGGAGAATCTCGAGCTAGTTTAGAATATAAATAAGGCCCTGTATATTCGGGGTTATTTGAAATCTAGTGATCTAGAGACTACTCCTTTACCTCATGGGGATTCAAATGGGAATCTGCAAATAGATAGGGAGCTTCCTGTACGTGGCTTATATACATCTCTTCAGGCTTTGGCCATTTTGAATTATCCTTTCTCAAAGTCCGGTCCGTTAAATGCTGAGGACAGTCTTGGGGTCACTCATTGCCTTACAAATGCTTGCCAGACTGAATCCTTTGTCAAGAACCCTAAAACTATGGAGCATAATAAATCAACGTGGGTCTCTGTTGTGCAAAAAAAGCTCTTAGGAGAAGGTATAAAACTTCAACACTTTCCTCCCCCAATCATGAATGGTGATTGTGAGGTCCTGATTCTCAAAGCATGATAATTAGGCAGTAATTAATGTTATAATGATCAAGATTATACTTAATGTATGCGGAAGAATATGTATTGGAAGTAAAAATCGGATGAAAGCAGGTTGCTACTTGTTAGTGCGCTGCCAGCAGCATGGCACCTGCCATTCGCTCGAGTATGACAAGCGGCGCCAAAAACATATTGCCTTGGGTTTGTCGTGCGCTCGAGCGCAGCAAGCGTCGCCAAAAATAGATTGCCTTGAGCTCGTCAGGCGCTTAAGCACCCAGCCGGCGCACACCGCAATATAAATACGATGCGAGGGTTTTGGCTCGTTATTTCCCTGCCATTTTTGGTTTCTAGAGAGAGAGCGTGAAGACTAGAGAGAGAAGGAAGAGATCAAGGCCCGCGAGTCCGAATCTGTCCGAGAGCTAGTTAAAAAGGTGTAGATCGAGACTAGACAAATGCACTCATACCCTCTTCTTTAGTTTTCTTACACTTTTGTCTTATTTTCTTCGGGTATCCTTATTATGATATTCGGTTAGGTTTGTACTTTGTAGTTCCCAAGACTCAAGCATGCATATATATAATTTCCATGCCCAAATTTGTAGATTTATTCGGTTTTCGAATACCAAAACCCTAACCCTGCGCCCAAGACCTTTTACCTACGAAATTTTGGAGCTTTTGCTAAATTTGGGTTTAGAATATGATTACCCATGACTTAGTCATGTTATTTTATCAATTTGGTATCCGAATTTGTGGTTTTATGTGAAATTTCATTCGAGGAGACCTGAACCTGCGCCCGAATCCCGTTTAATGGATTAAATTGGATTGGATGCATAAATTGACTTCGGATTATGTTACCCATGCTCCGAATTGGATAAGATATCCATTGGATGTTCGAAATTTTGAGGATTAGCTGATATGTGTATCCGAATGCATTGAACAATATTCGCGTATTCTTTCCCATGCTTAAATGTTAATTAAGTGATGTGTGTATTGGTATAACTTCGATCGAACAATCTGGAAGTTTCGATATATACATTTGTAAAAGAAATCCGCATCCTAAAGCTCTCAAAGTTATTCTGCTATTCGATGATAAGAATTCATAATATTCTTTATGATTACGATATTCAAATATAAGTTAAGTCGTAAAAGTTCTGTAAGCCAATCTGCTCTTCGATGGTGAGAATTCTAAGCCTTCTCTGTATATATGATATTTGTATATAAATTAAGTAGTGAAAATATTTAAATCAGTAAGCAAGATGATAAGTATACGAACATTTGGAGGGAAATTTCACGTTTGGGAATTTGATGGATTTGTTCTCCCAGATGGAGATATCTGTAAAGATGTTCTGGTGGGTCCTCCCTTAAAAGAATAAGTAATCATGAAACTATGACCCATATTTATGTTTCGATGGGTAATGTTCCCAAGCATGTAATTAGCATCGCATTGGAGACTTAAGGAATTGTCCTGGTCACGTGTTGTAGCGGATAATACCATGGACATACCTTATGACATTATAGTGGTAATCGAGGATAACTCCATCCATGAAGTAATACTGGTCTGACCTTCCTCAGGGCGTCAACACTGGAGGGTAGAATCTGAGTCTGATCTACCTTTGGGAAGTAATGTTATAAATCATCCCGTTAGAAGGGATGTTATTGTTCTGAGTCTGGCATTTAATTGTATAGAGTGAATACAATCTATCCTTAATTATACGCTCCCTTGGCTGGTAGGGTCTATTGGCCCGGGTCTATAAATGTGAATATTTATGCTTAATCTATATCTTAAAGAAAAGAAGATCATAAGAAAGAAGAACATTGTTTTCCAAGCATATCTGATCAAGTTCATGTTCATGCATATCCCTTATGCTCATGTAATCTTCTTTTTATAACCTTGCTTATACTGTTTATCAGTTTTGAATATGATTGCATTTACTAAATTATTAGCTCACTCATGCTTCTTTTCCTTCTAGATGAGAACTTCGAGCTGACGCCCGATTAGATAAAGCAAAGAGAGGGATTTGCTAAAGAGATTGCTGGACTTCGGAGGCATAGAGTTTTTAAAATGTTTAATGTATCGAAATGTAAATGGTCAAGTAAATTAATGTCATGTAGTAAATTTTAGTATGGCATGATGTTTATTATTATGGTTTATTGTTAGGTTTCCACATATTGTTTATAGATTTAGTTCTACTTTTGCATTTATTTGGATTTAAGATTTGTTTAGACCTAGAAGGCATCTCTATTTGATTCAACGTATAGTAATTGATATATTGTGTTGGAGTCATGGATGATATAACATTTATTGATCCTGTGTATGTGTTATGGAGTAAAAATGAAAGTCTAGTTGTTTATATGCGTTGTGTAGGGTTAATTTTATAGGTTATATGTATGGTTTTTAACCATTTTTGGAGATGATTTTGCCTAATTTTTTGTAGAAATTTATGTTATTTAAATTTGGGCATAAGTTTTATAAGTTTATTGACAAATGTTATTAGTGGATTATGACTCGATTCGTCACAGATAGTATCAAAGAAAAAGATATGCCTTAGGATTGATTTGAATCTTCTGCGGAAATTTAGGCTAATGTAAGATTGATCAAATAAGTTGACGAAGGCAGAGAATGATTAGGGTAGGTCAGATAGTTCTAGCTGCCTAGTTTATATGACTTAGGTTGGAACAAAGTCAGGACTAGTAGCTATGACTAGATCTAGACCTGTTCGTTATGTCTAATTGCCTAAACGAAGGTCGACACGTGTGATGGAATGGATTTTATTTTTTTGCATTCCGCCAGCGACCTCCCAGAACTGACATCAAAGTTCTGGTGGTTCGGTCCGAGCCGATCGCGCCTTCCAATCACAGGATCACAGATACCATTTAGGACTTTATACTTTTTAGTCATCAAACATATAACGGAAGTCAATCTAATATCATAATAAAGTATTCATATTCATTCCCATAAAATTCATTCCTAAATATACAGCCATAAACGTTTAATTACAAAAGTTTATCAATTCTAATAGATTATTACATTAACTACTTTTTTTGTGGCGGTCTTCCAAAAAGCATACTTCGATTCCTTACAATCCTTCAGATAGGCTCTAGTCACTCTATCTCGTCAGGCACGAGTTCTAAAATTTTATTTGAGGGGAGAAAAATAGAAAATAGTGTGTTGGAGTTCAACAAGGTACATGCAGATTTTTCATAAAACGTTTGTGCTATCAACAGTTACAAATACATATATAAAATATCGTTTGGCCGGAATCTTGTAGAACACTAAAATGGTTAATGCAGGTAATCATGCAACATAAATATCATAAGGTAATAATTGGCTAGACTATGCAAAAGTCAATTAGAAAGCCGGAACAGTTACTATTAGAACATAAAATAAGGCCGGTTACAGTAAAGAAATCTTCTTTAATTTACTGGTAAGGTTTCTACTTAGCGGAAGGGGGTTTTAATCGATGATAGATTGTGCACATCTCCTCACAATCACAACAGTACCTCCTTGTACAAAGCTTTGAGGGCATCTCTCACTTCCTCCTTGTACAAAGCCCCGATGACGGCTATCACTACCTCCTTGTACAAAACCCCGAGGATGACTCTCACTTTTATTGTCCTCGATTATTACCATAAAGTCCTAAGACATGCCGGAGAACCTTATCTCCCAATATTAAGGTTTGAAATTATTTATTTTGTCAAAAAGTCAGTTCACATATTCGTTGTTCTTATTCCGGATGGCCATACCACAAGCCGGTTTTAAAATCACACTATAATATCGGTTTCAAATTTATGTTACAAGGTCGGTTTCAAAATCATAATGCAAATGCCAGGTTCAAATTTTCAATACAAATGCCAGTTTTTATTATAATACAAGGCCGGTCTCAAAATTTACGATGCAAATGCCGGATTACAATATAAGGCCGGTTTCAAATCACAATATAAATGTCGGTTTCAAATTTACAATACAAATGCCGGTTTCAATTATAATATAAGGCCGATTTGAATTATAATGCAAATGTTGGTTTCCAATTTACAATACAAATACTGATTTCAATTATAATACACGGCCGGTTTCAATATTTACTTAAGCCTGTTTCAATTATTTTACAAATTAAGGCTGGTTTCAAATTTACAATACAAATACCAGTTTTAATTATAATACACGACCGGTTTCAATATTTACTTAAGCTGGTTTCAATTATTTTATAAATCAAGGCCGGTTTCAAATTTACAATACAAATGCCGGTTTTAATTATAATACAAGGCCGGTTTCAATATTTACTTAAGCCGGTTTTAATTATTTTACAAATCAATGCCGTCTTCAAATGCAAGTGGCATACAAGCTGGTTTACTTTTTCATTTTCATATATTCCAATTTAAATATGAGTTTAGCAGAAAGTAGAGGACAGAAGGTAGAAAGTATGAATTCAAATTAGAATACGGCTTATCAAATAATAATTAAAATAGCATGCATTTAATCTAAATCGGAAGGAAAAACTGGCAGTTTTTAAAGCTGGGACCTTGGAGACGGAAGTATATTTACAAAGTATGAACTTTAAAAATTAGGGCACATTTGCAAACGAACAAAAAAAGAGTGATCGTTCGACTTACACTTACAATATTTTGAAGTTAAAAATAGAGTATACATTTTCCTAACAGTCGTCCGCCCACTCCTACAGACTTGAAGCTTTCTCTCCTTATCTATTCCTTAGTGTTCCTTCTTACCGGCGCTCATACTTACTTTTTCGACCGAAGTTGGGTATATATAGATGAGGGGTTAGGTGGAGTAAGTGGGCATAAACTACCTACTTGGTATATCTTCTCAGAGGTTAGATGGGAGTAAATAGTTTAAGTTACTTACTTTGGTACTTCTTTTCAGACAGTCAACGGAGTGGTTCACTTACTTCATTTAGTTGGGGTCTAGTTGGGTTCTAACTAATCAGTAAAGTTGGTCCTTATCTTTAGTTGCCCTTAATTTATTCTGGTCAACTCTTTGGTCAATGCTCAGAGTCAGCTATCGTTTCACTTCTTTTATTCAAGATCGGTCAACCTTTCTCAAGGCCGGTCAACTCGCTGGTCAACATCCGGTCAATATCACAATTTTCAGTCAACCTTTACTCAAAGTCGGTCAACATTCTGAAAGCCGGTCAACCTTACAAATTTCGGTCAACATTTTCTTGTCATCTATTCCGGACTTCAAGCAGTCCGACCTTCTGTGGCTCAAGCTTCTCCAGTTTTAAGTGGCATAAGGCCATTCTGGTATTAAAAGGTACAAGGCCACTCCGGCCTCCGGATTTCATTTTTGACATTTTTACTTCGGATTTCAATCTTCTTCCGATTTTTATATTGAAAACAAAAATATACTCTTGGTTTTAATATTTTATTCTGATTTTAAGCTCCTTTTTTTTCGGGATCTCACAACACGTGGAGATGGTTAACCACATGATAGAGAATCTGTAATGAGATACCTTAAGGATTATCTCGGGTTAATCTTACTAAAGTCAAGAAATTGTGATGCTTGAATAGCATTCTTAGTGAGACTTTTTTTTTGTAAGCAATTAAATTTTATTAATAAAAAAAAATACAGAACTAATGTTCTATCTTCAAATGTTTTACGATTTGAATTTAGAATAAAATAAATTCGATGACGTCGATTATAATCAGTTTAGTAATGATGATCAGGTGCTTAAGTCTTTGGGTGGTTTAGGTCCTGTTGAAGTTGAAATGGGACAGTGGAGACTTTTTTTTTTGTAAGCAATTAAATTTTATTAATAAAAAAAAATACAGAACTAATGTTCTATCTTCAAATGTTTTACGATTTGAATTTAGAATAAAAATGTTATGGCATTCTCTGAATACTGTGAAAACATATCACAAAAAACTAAGAAAAACGAAGGAAACAAACAGAGTGACATCCGCCTAAAGCCTTCAACCAAGCCACAAAAGCCGGTCAACCAGTTGATCAGCACAAACCACCCATGCCGGTATTTTGCACTAGACCAGAGCAAAGTGCAAACTGGCAATGTTGCATATCTGACCAAGTATCAATTCCGGCAGTAGTGCTGCATGATAGTGCATACCGGGAAAAATGCACACCGCCTTGATTCATAAGTTGCCAGACTGGTCAATGCACCCAATTCGGCATTTTGCTTCATAGAGGGCAAAGTGTATCTCGGAATTTTTTCGCATATTGAGAATACCAAGCGAAATGCCATCCTAGCAATTTATTTCATGTATTAGGATATCGGGCGAAATGCCATCCCGGTATTTTCTTGCATACCAAGCAAAAGGCATACCGGGCAAAATCTACATACCGGCCAGCTGGACCATACCGGTAAAATATACACTAGACCGGTAAAAAAACACCCAGCACCAAAAGAGTTAATCTGGCCGGTCAGCGTGTCGACCGGCCAAATGCCCCCCCTTTTTTTGCTGCAGACTTGCCAATCAAAGTATTCGGACCAAAGAGCCATTCCTGTAATATATTGCATATTGTGACATACCGGGCGAAATGCCATCTCACCAAATTCTTAAACAAAGCAGTAAAACAAGCAAAATGTCATCCTGGCATTTAGCAGCATACCAAGCACAATGCAACCCGGGTAAAAACCTCATACCGGCCAAATAATCCATGATAATGATTTGACCACAGTCGCAATCCTTACCATCTAAACATGTATTCCGCCCCTACACACCAAACCTGCAACCTAGGACCATGCCTTGCAATATCTCGGCAACCCCCAATCCGAAGTGGCTCCCTGACTCAGCCAATACTCTGGTTAGCACCTTCATCTATAGAGCCCTTAGAGTTCTTAGCAGTGGCTTTCTGATGTCTCCGAGACTTGGCCTTCTGCCAAGATCCTACCAGGTGACAGTGGAGACTTAAGGAATTGTCCGGGCAGCGTGTTGTAGCGGGTAATACTATGGACATATCTTAGGATATTATTGTGATAATCGATGATTACTCTGTTTATAGAGTGATATATGGTCTGCCCTTCCTCGGGGTATTAACACTGGAGGGTAGAATTTAAGTCTGATTTGCCTTCAGAAAGTAATGTTATAAATCATCCAGTTAGAAGGGATGTTACTGTTCTGAGTCTGGTTTTTAATTATGTGGGGTGAATACAATCTATCCTCGATTATACGCTCCCTTAGCTGGTAGGGTCTACTGGCTCAGGTCTGTAAAGATGAATATTTATACTTAATTTGTATCTTAAAGAAATGAAGAATATAAGAAAAAAGTACATTGTATTCGAAGCATATCTGATCAAGTTTATGTTCATCCATATCGCTTATGCTCATTTAATCTTCTTTTACATAACCTTGCTTATACTGTTTATTACTTTTGAATATGATTGCATTTACTGAGTTATTAGCTCACTCTTACTTTTTCTCCTTCCAGATGAGAGTCAGGAGCTAACACCCGATTAGATAGAGCAATGAAAGGGATTTGCTAAGGAGATTGTTGGACTTTAGAGGCTTACAATTTTAAAAATATGTAATGTATCGAAATGTAAATGGTCAAGTAGATTAATGTCATGTAGTAAATTTTGATATGGCATGATATTTATTATTATGGTTTATTGTTATGCTTCCACAGGTTATTTATGGATCTGGTTTTGTTTCCGTATTTTTTTGGATTTTGGATTTGTTTAAGTCTAGATGGCATCTCTATTTGATTCAACGTATAGTAGTTGACATATTGTATTGGAGCCATAGATAATATGGTATTTGTTGATTCTGTGTATATGTTATGGAGTAAAAATAAAAGTCTGGTTGTTTACATGCATTAAGCAGGGTAGATTTTAGAGGTTGTATGTACAATTTTTGACCATTTTTAGAGAATACTTTACCGAATTTTCTGCAGAAATTTATATTATTTAAATTTAGGCATAAGTTTTATAAGTTTATTGACAGATGTCGTTAGTAGATTATGACCCGATCCGTCACTAATGGTATCAAAAAAAAGAGATACCTTAGGATTGATTTGGATCTTATGCGGAAGCTTAGACTAATGTAAGATTGATTAAATAAATTGATGAAGGCATAGAATGATTAGGATAGGTCAAATAGTTCTAGTTGCTTAGTTTATATGTCTTAGATTGGAACAAAGTCAGGACTAGTAGCTAGGACTAGATCTGAACCCATTCGTTATATCTGACCGTCTAAACGAAGGTCAATACGTGGAGATGGTCAACCACGTGATAGAGAATCTGTAAGGAGATACCTTAAGGGTTATCTTGGGTTAATCTTACTAAAGCCAAGAAATGTTGATGATTGAATAGCATGCTTAGTGAGATGGATGAGGTGGAATAGACGGCTCGAGATCAGGATAACTCGGAGTCAATTTCTGGTGTTGGTAAATTCGATGACATCGATTATAATCAGTTTAGTAATGATGATCAGGTACTTAAGTCTTTGGGTGGTTTAGGTCCTGCTGAAGTTGAAATGGGATAGTGGAGACTTTTTTTTTTTGTAAGCAATTAAATTTTATTAATGAAAAAGAAAAAATACAAAATTGATATTCTATCTTCAAATGTTTTACGATTTGAATTTAGAATAAAGACGTTACGGTATTCTCCGAACACCGTGAAAATATATCACGAAAAACTAAGAAAAATGAAGGAAACAAACAGAGTGACATCCGCCTAAAGCCGTCAACCAAGCCACAAACGCCGATCAACCAGTTGACCAGTACAAACCACCCATGCCGGTATTTTGCACTATACTAGGCAAAGTGCAAACTGGCGATGTTGCATATCGGACTAAGTATGAATATCGGCAATAGTGCTGCATGATAGTGCATACCGGGCAAAATGCACACTGCCTTGATTCATAAGTTGCCAGACCGATCAATACACCCAATTCGGCATTCTGCTTCATAGAGTGCAAAGTGTATTCCGGCATTTTTCTGCATATTGATCATACCAAGCGAAATGCCATCCTAGAAATTTATTTCATGTATTAGGATATCGGGTGAAATGACATCCTAGCATTTTCCTGCATACCAGGCAAAAAGTATACCGAGCAAAATCTACATACTGGCCAGCTGGACCATACCGGCAAAATATACACTGGATCGGCAAAAAACACCCAGCACCAAAAGTGCTAATCTGGCTGGTCAGCGTGTCGACCGAGCAGATGCCCCCCTTTTTTTGGCTGCAAACTTGCCGGTCAAAGTGTTCATACCAAAGAGCCATTCCTGCAATATATTGCGTATTATGACATATTGGCCGAAATGAAATCCCGCCAAATTCTTAGACAAAGCAGTAAGACAGCAAAATGCCATCTTGGCATTCGACAGCATACCAAGCACAATGCAACCCGGGTAAAAACCTCATATCGGCCAAATAATCCATGACAGTAATTTGACCATAGTTGCAATCCTTACCAATCTAAACATGTATTCCACCCCTACACACCAAACCTGCAACCTAGGATCATGCCTTGCAGTATCTCGGCAACCCCCAATCCTAAGTGGCTCCCTAACTCAGCCAATACTCCGGTAAGCACTTTTATCTTTAAAGCCCTTAGAGTTTTTAGCAGTGGCTTTCTGCGGTCTCCGAGACTTGGCCTTCTGCAAAGATCCTGCTAGGTGACAGTGGAGATTCAAGGAATTATCCTGATTGCGTGTTGTAGCGGGTAATACTATGGACATGTTTTAGGATATTATAGTGGTAATCGATGATTACTTCATCTATGGAGTGATATGTGGTCTGCCCTTCCTCGGGGTATTAACACTGGAGGGTAGAATTGAAGTCTGATCTACCTTCTGAAAGTAATGTTATAAATCATCTCATTAGAAGGGATATTACTGTTCTGAGTCTGGCCTTTGATTATGTGGGGTGAATACAAGCTATCATCGATTATACGCTCTCTTGGCTTGTAGGGTCTACTGGCTCGGATTTGAAAGATGAATATTTATACTTAATCTATATCTTAAAGAAAAGAAGAACATAAGAAAGAAGTACATTGTATTCCAA
>JAODPA010061451.1:0-11147 GCA_025585075.1 Nepenthes mirabilis | reverse complement strand
TAGGCAACTCTAGGACACTGAACACAGCATCGACACCAATCAACTTCCCATTCTCCAGAAGCACCACTCAGCATCCAGCAGATGACAAACCATGAATGGGAGCAAACTGAATGCATCAGTACTGGAAATCATCAGCAGGTACCAGTAGCGACAAAATAGCTCAGCAACTCAACACTGCAGTCCAAGGGATATTGCTTCTGCAACAGCACGCAATATAAGATCGATGCTGAAGACGCCAACAGAAGATACGAGTCTTCACCATCATCCTTAATTCTGCCCAAGGGATCATCAAGCCAACCATGGGCCTTTTCAGCAGCACCATTCGTTAGTCTTCAATCTGTAGCAGAAGAGGAAACAGCAACCAAGAAGTGCAACACTGGGACCCAGCAGCAGATCAGTTTGGGCATCAAGGAGTCGCCGCGCCAAAGATCAATAGCAGTGTCCTTCAACAACAGCAGGTAGGGTTCCATGAATAACCATTAGAATCTACCTACACAGGACAGCAGCTCACAACTAAGAGACACTGCCGAATAAGGGCATATGTAATAACCACCGACTACAGCCACTTCAAAGTATCAAACTCAAGAGGCAATACGGTGACAGCAGAATAGAAGGGCTTTACAGCAACTCCTACTTCAGAGGCATCACTTCACAGCAAAATCAGAAACAAGAAGCAGCCCACAAAACTCTCCACAGGACAATTCCATTAGCAGCCACAGCTCCTGCTCACATAAGCAAAACAGCAGCAGCCCACCATCAAGCACAAACCCAAAAAAAGACCAGGAACTACACCTACTACAGCAGTTATCAGGAATGAGGACGCCGAGCCTTCTTAGAGGCAGATTTACGTCGTCTGCGATCAGCAGCCACTCGTTCCCACCCATTTATAGCCTGCCGAGCAAATTGTTCATCCATAAAACGTTGGCGATCGTCATAGACATCCTCATCACCAAAGGACTTAGCAGGGCCAACACTACAGCCAGAATCCATGGTAACTGCCACTAAAGGATTAGAAATCACATCCGAGCAACTTGAATCAGGGACCGGCAATGGCATAGGACGATGAACATGTTCAGCAGGATCCACAAAACCATCACCAGATGGATCATTGAGGCGCAATTCAGGAGAAGAAACAACCTGGGAGTTAGACACAGGTGTAGAAACAACAACCCCAGGAGTCAGGCACATCACACGAGCCAAATTCCTATCTGGAGGCCTTTCAACCTGTCTTATGGCCACCAGGTCACAATGCTCCTGTTGGGGAGGGGACATGGGCAAAGAATGGACCAATCCACGCTCCAAGATACAAGGCATCACTGCCCCTGCCTTTGAATCCTCAAAGCCCTCAACCGAACAGCCAGGCAAGGGACTCGAGCAGACATCAGGAAATTCAGATGGAACCTTGATCAAGGAATCATCTACAACTTCAGCCAAGGAGTACTTGCGGGTGATCCGCTTGATAGACTCCAGAGTAGAGTCATCGACCCCAGGGATAGGGCCAAACTCCACAGAATTAGCTACTCCATTTGACCTAGCAGCATGATCAGCCACATACTGAGCACCTTCAACCAACTCAGGGTGCTCAATATTAGTGGCGACATTAGCAATCTTATCTTTCACGGACCCAGAAAGAGTCTCATCAGTCTCATAAACATCTCCAACAGAACCTGAGGAGCACTCCGCAAAGGTAGTCTGGATAGGACCAGAATCAATTAGTTGGGCCGGCATTGAAGATACCATCCCACGTGCTAGGCAATCATCAGTGGCAGGACTGCTCGCCTGTTGATCCAAAGCAGAAATACTGCAAACAGAGGAAGGATCAGCATTCCTGACAGAGGACCCCACATCAATAGATACATCCTGAACAAGGATGGGTTTAATGGATGAACATCCACCCCCATCAACATCAGGAACCGGGGCCTTTGGCAGAGCTGTAGGCTTCTTAAATCTGCCAGTAACAGAGTGATAGGCAACATCAACTTCCATCAGCTTGAAGGAAGTAGCAACACCCGACAGAACCTTGATTTTAGCTGGTTGGGCGACAAAGTTACGACGAGCGACACTCAAGGACCGCTCGAGCTCCACCCGGGTTCACATTTGAGGGCCTAGTGCCGGTGCTCGAGCCCCCGACGGGATATAAAATGTGTGCTACGCATTTCCCTTTGCCATTTTCGACGTTCAGCGAGGAGAGCCACAAGAGGGAAGAGGAAAAGGGAAGAAAAGAGGAAAAATTGCCATTTCTGATCCGATTCGAGTAAAAATAACAGTAAAGCAAGCCAAGGTAAGTGTACCCCAGACATGATGTACCGTTTTTACTACTTTTCTTTAACTTTGAATATATATTTATACCCTAAATTTATGTTTCTGCATGTTTTATGTAAATAAAGTATGTTTCTGTTAATTAATTGGAGATATTTCAAGTTTATCTGTATGTACCGCAATATAGGGCTTCAGTTTCATGATTATACATGCTCTAGGTGTCCGATTATCATCTGAAAGCTCCACGTCAAACCCTAGGTCGAAAATTAGGGATTGATGATTAAGTTCCCTGAATCCTATAATATGTTAAGGACTATGAGGAAATCTTAGTCTGAAAAGTCCCACAGGAATATACTATAGAATTTTTTGAGATGTTCTAAAGCTATCTGAAGGATTACCGATTAAGGTTTAGTCTAAAATATCCCATAGGAATGCACTGTTAATATTCTTGGGTATTTTGAAGCTATTTGAAGGATCTTCAACTAAGATTTAGTTTGAAAAGTCCAATAGGAATGCACTATTAATCTTCTGAAGTATTCTGAAGTTTTCTAAAGGATTACCAAACAAGGTTTAACAAGCCGACTGAAATATGATAAGTTAAAGGTTAATGAATGAGAAGAAATGTATGAATCTCAAGATGAAAATGCTAATTGGAGGTTTAATGAGGTTTATCTGACAAATTGCACTTGAAAAATTAATATGAAACTGTATCGTTAAGTTATAGAGGAGATTTGAAACTGACTGAAGGTTTAATTATATGAATTGAAAAGGTTTCAATGGTCAGGAGAATTATAAATAAGAAAATAAGGATAAGAATGTTCTCCGTTGAGTAAATCAGTAAAATTTCGGTATAGCTAGTCCATGACCTCGTCCTTAGGTTACTGCATTGAAACACTGAATAATAGGCATTGAAACTGGACTAAATAATAGCTAATTGAACTAAAAAAATCATCCTGCCCTCGGGATGTAAAGTATGGAGGGTATGTAAGAAATTAAACTGAACAAAGAAATCATCATGCCCTCGGGATGTAAAGTATGGAGAGTATGTAAAGGAATAAACTAAATAAGAAATCATCTTACCCTCGGAATGTAAAGTATGGAGGGTATGTAAAGATTAAAGTGAACAAAAATTATCCTACCCTCAGATGTAAAGTATGGAGGGTATGTAAAGACTAAAGTGAAAAAAAACCATCCTGCCCTCGAGATGTAAAGTATGGAGGGCATGTAAAGGATTAACTAAACAAGAACTATCTTGTCATCGAGATGTAAAGTATAGAGGGTATGTAAATGATTAAACTGAATAAGAACCATCCTACCCTATGAATGTAAAGTATGGAGGATAATAGATTTGAAAGGAAACTAAATATTCTGAAATATGGACTCTAAACCGAGAATTAGGTTAATATTCTAAAATATGAACTCTGAATTGAGAACTAAGTTAAGGTTCTAAAATATGGACTCTAAACCGAGAACTAAATTAAGGTTCTAAAATATGCACTCCAAATCAAATTCTGAATTAGGAATTAAGAATCTGAAATCATATGTTTTTTGGTATTCTGCACCGCAGTAGGTTTTCTAGTATTCTACATCGTATTTATGCTTCTATTCTCTAATCTGTATGCATGAATTTCCCGCATCCCTTTTTAAGTTTCCATCTGAAAGCATGTATATGTTCTGTATATATGTAAAATTGTATGTTTTCACTATTTTGGGTACATTAGCTGAGTTGTTAAATTCACTTATTGCTTTCTGTTCTCCCCTCCAGATAAACAAAAGCCTGAAAAGGATCGAAGTCAAATCTAACTGGAAAAAGGAAAAGCTCAAAAGTTTTGAAGACCCTGAAGGACTTCGATAGATCAAAGGATTTTAGATTCTTGTAGTTAACATTTTGGAAATGAACATTATATATTACGATAATGTGAAAATTGTTATATATGATAATGGTTCTGTTATTGCTTCCGCAGGGTTCTATTAAAGATATAGATGTTTCCGCTATCCTATTTCTTTAGATTTTGTATAGGTCCTAGATGGCATCTCTCGTATGGATTTTGGTAGAGTAGATTAGAATTTCTAAATTAAAGCCCTGGATGGTATTTGAGATCCTGTGAATGTGTGTTGTAGGAAAATTTGTGGTACCTGGTTAGATATGTGCTTGTACGGGTTGTTTAATATAGGTTGTGCTTTTGATTTTTGTCTAGTTATAAAGGAGATTGTCAAATTTCTGTAGAAGTCAGATAATTTAAATTTATGGACTTTATTCTGTATGTATTTTATGGAGGTCCTATAAGGATTAGGATCCATTCCGTCACACGAATAACTATGTGTAAATCATAATCCAAAAAGAGAGTGAACTGTGTACCAAAGCATACTTGATCATATTCCTATTTAATGTATCTCTTTCATGCTTTCGCTTTTTCTTGCTTACCTCTGTCTATGTTGATTATCGTTTTGTTATAATGCACTTGTTGGGCTTTTTAGCTTACCTCTGCTTCTCCTTATCTCCAGTTTAGTACTGGTCCGTTAAACCAGATGGGATAGCATAGAGATTGGAAGTAGATTAGGCTTGGGATTTGGAAGATCAGATCAGAAGACTTATACCTTATAGATTGTAACTAAATGTATACTTTCATATTTCTGTTGGGTTTATTAATGTATATTGTACAAATGAGTAATGATTAGGTAGTTTAATTTTCACTATTGTTTGGATTATTTATACTTCCGCAAGATATTATGGTTTGTTACAGGTACCTAGTAGCATCTTTCTTTGACTGACATTGTATATAGATACACAATGTTGGAGCCACAACTAAGCAGTGGCGATTTGGATCTTGTGTAGTTTTGTGTTGATGTTGTATGTTATTGGTTGTTAGGATTGTTGGATGTATTATGTGTTGTACAGGTAATTGTACAGGTTTTGTATTAGCTCAATAGTCATATTATAGAATGAACTCTGCTGTATTTTTGACTGAAAATACAGTTCGTCACAGTTGGTATTAGAGAAGAAGAGATACCTTAGGTTTAATTCAAATCATATGTTGAAGCTTAGGATAAATTAAGATTGATTGGAGAAGTAGATGTAGGCATAGGATAATTAAGATAGATTGGATAGTTCTAGTTATCCTGATTTGACTAACTTAGGCTTGAGCTAAGTTAGAATTAGAAAACGAGTTCAGTTGTCTAGCTTATGCGGTCCTAGTTAGTGTCTAGAGCACAGCCTAACCCGTATTGCGTTGCTTTTGTAACGATCCAGATTTTTGAACATGGAAAATTTCCAGTCATCAAATCCTTATAATTCGGTCAATGCCAGTTGACTGAAAAAGGTAATAAGAAAAGTAAATCGGCCTTAAGATAAAATCAAGTTTGACCCTTGCATGATGAAAAGAGGTCCGGATTTCCTTGATGAAATCGAGTCCGGCTTTTACTTGATGAAAATCAAGTCCGGCCTTGTGAGAAGAAAACCGGCTCCTTAATGATGAAATCCAAATCGGCTTAGAAGTGAATTTCCAAATCGGTCATAAGGTATGAGGTTGAAACCGGCCTTGAAGGGTGCATTGTGTGTAAAGTGAGGCCGAAGTAACTATGTTGAGGCCGGAGTAGATTATGGGTCAAGAAGAAGAAGAAAGGCCAAAGTTGATGTTGATGAAGGAGCCGGAGTGATGATGTTGGTGAAGTCAAAGTGTGAATGCTGGATTAATATTAAAAGAAAATGTTAAAGGTAAGTATAATCTGGTCAACACCAGTTGACCGGAATGTGTAAAGGGAGCAACTAAATCCATTAACCGGAAGCCGTAATCCGGTTAACGTAAAATGTTGACCGGAAGGCGTAATCCGGTCAATGTAAAATGTTGACCGGAAGGCGTGATCCGGTCAACATAAAATATTGACCAGAAAACGTGAATAAATGAAAGGACGGGAAAGAGGAGAGAAGTTCGATCAACACCAGTTAGTTGACCGGAATGTCTTTAAATGAGAACATGAATCCGGCGAAGGTCAATTAATTAGAAAATTTAATGAGGAAACTCTTCGAAAAAGTAAGGCCATAAATAACTTAGAAATTAATGAGAAACTCTTGGAATGTTAAGCTATAAATAATATACTCTGAAACATTTCCCTTAATGAGACCAAACCAAATGACGGCAGTCAAACCCAAGGCCTATAAATAAGAACTAGGGGGCGTGGGAATAAGACACGCAATAGAGTTTCTAGAAAAGAAAGATCAAAAGTTCAAGGCGAAGTAAAAGGCGAAGTAGAAGAAATGCAGGCAAGAGTACTCACCCCTATTTTTAAAGTTCATGATTATGCATGTTTGCTACGCAAGTATATATGATATTCTTATGAAATTATGTATGTACGATGTTTGTTCTGTTCTTGTGATTTATGGTTCTTAATCGTATGTTTAAAAGAAACTCTAATATTCATGGTGTTAGATTTTATTCTGCTTGAAGTATGTGATTAATTGTCGACCTATATGAACTCTAATAATTGCATGTTTAAAGAAAAGACTTTTAATTTTTAAGAAAAAGAGCTTCGGATTTTGAATGATTAAAGAACTTCGGCTTTTAGAGCTTTGGACTTTAAATGGAAATGAAGAGCTTCGGATTTTGAATGATTAAAGAACTCTGGCTTTCAGAGCTTCGGACTTTAAATGGAAATGAACTCTGATTTTTTTTAGAATTCCGGACTTTGAAGAATTCCGGCTATTTGAGCTTCGATTTTTAGTGAAATTTGAACTCCGGCTTCTAAACTACGGTTTTCGTTGAAAAAGAACTCAGGCTTTTGAACTTTGCCTTTTTAAGAAAAGAACTCCGCCTTTTGAAAAAGAACTTCGGATTTTAGGGTTCCGGATTTTAAAGAAAAGGAACTCCGGCTTTTTGAACTTCAGCCTTTTCTGAAAACGACTTTGGCTTTAAGATGATGATGCGGACTTCAACTGATGAAGTAAAGAATAAGGCAATATGAAAATGTATGTAATTCGGACAGCAAGTGGAACTCTATGACTTTCGAATTATGACGGATGGCCATTAAAAGATATGACCTACAAACTGAGTTTTCATTAAACTTGCTGTTAAAGATGGATGAAGGATATTGGAGTGAAACTCGAGGATTGCCTCCTGGGCCACGGGAGGAAACTTTTGGTGGCATAAGACTTTTGGACTATGGCCCCGTATGCCAGGTTAAAGGCATTACCTCCCGCCCCGGGGAGCATAATGAGGGGATACAGCTTTAGGTTATGGGGTTACACACAACCCGTCCGATCCCTAAAGATGATAAGAATTTTCAATGTTTTATGAGTTTTCAGAAGACAAGATAATAAGAAAAAGACTGAGGAAATTTCGAAGAAAAGACATGATGATTTTCGTATGCTAAGTTAAGTTATGAATCTCTGTTTTAATTCGCTTATATATATGTTTATGTTTTCTGCATGTGAGTATTTTGCTGGGCTTTGTAGCTCATTCTTGTCACTTTTCAGATGATGAAAGGCTTATGGAGGACGAAGTTGAGTAAGACCTGATGAAGTAGCTAAACGGTGTAGATGATCGGAGCTGATCAATGAAGAACTTAATTTTATTTCCTTTTGATGTTTTGAGAAGACTTGTAAAATGATTCTACTGTTTATGACTCTATGGATGTTATTAGTATGTTTTCGTGATTACTTTATGGTTAATGTTATTGGAAGGTTTAGTAAGCATCTCAGACGTTCAAGTCCAGCTAACCTTAATGATTGGTCAGCCTGGTGTAAAATTAAAATCGGAAGGCCAGCTCATACAGTTCGACCTCAGTCAATCCTGTGTAAGAAAGAAAACTAAATTTGTATGTCCATTATTATTTATTAATTATCTTTTAAAGTCTTGACGGTGACTTTATGTGTGTAATTAAGTACGGGCCGTCACAGCTTTCGAATAGGATATAAGTAACCGCGGTGGCTCCTAAATAAGGGTTTACCCATGGTAGTGATCGACCATGAGGTCGGGAGGAGTTGTAGCAGGGTATCTTGAGGTTTTGATTTGATTAGTGCCAACCTAGTGTTCGAATTGATCGGTGTTGATTCAAGGCCTAGTTTAAGTTGTTTTGGTTCGAAGTTTAGACTTGACCGACCCTGAATTAAGGTCCTTGGAATAGTAACTAGTTAAAAAGGAATCCTTGATCGATGTATCAAGTATGATGGATGAGATTGGAGTGATGGGTTGAGGTTGGAATAACTAGGAGTTAATTTTGAGGTCAATGAATCCTAGGGTGAAGAGATATCACATGAATTGTTGTGAATGCTTTATGGATGAGTATCTTAATTCAATGGGATTTTCGGGAATATGTTTTAAGTAAGGATAGTTTGACCACATGAATAGGGATTGTCCCTATTCCATGGGTTGGATAGTTAAGGAGCCCAGTGCTTGGAATTGAGGCTTCACGGTGATGACATGAAGTATAGAAGTGTCATCTATTGTGGCAGGAGGTAAAGTTCCCAAATCTTGATATTTCGGTATATGTGTTATTATGGGATCTAGAATCTATACTTTATTAGGGTTTCCTAAGCATATTTATTTATCAGAGGATCATAAGCCTTATACTAGTTGTATCGAGATTTACAATGTTTTCTTGGATTTATAGATATGATTGATTAGATTGATTTAATTTCCTTGTGGTGCTAAGATTCAACATGACATTAATGATGATGTCTTGACTTGGTGAGTTGTCATGCCAACACGAATTGTGATAGTAGGATATAATACTTTCCTTCAAGTTATGAAATCTTAAATACAAAGTGTAGAGGATGGAGTACCAACAAGATGATATTATTTTGCCTACAAGCCGTTTAAGGAATATAAGTGCCAAGATTAGTTGTCATATAAGACCTCATTTGGAAATCATCTTGTGGTCATCAAAGTGTTGGATAGTTTAAGTGTTTGAGGACACTTCCTAGAGGAAACGATCAGCCCAAATCGTTTCCTAATCGTTAAAGTGATGGTTGCTGTGGAGTTGTGCCAAGGATTGGCACGCAATTTTGAGGACTCTATAAAGAACTGATGAGACATCGATTGAGTATTTCGTCGTAAGGCGCTTCAATGCTTTTTGGTTGGCCTTATTGATAAATTTTTAGAATCAATAGAAAGTGTGAGATCCCGATCCCAAAATATGATAAACACGAAGTAATTAAGTTGATGATAAACATGATTAGGCTTAAGTGTAAAGAAAAAATAGGTACCGAAGTAAAAATGAGCAAATAGGAAGAAAATGGGATCGGTGCAAATATGCGAAAGTTGCACTCAAGGGATCACCTGAGGTAGAGCAGGGGCAAGGGTTTTATGAGGGGAGAGCTCAACGACCGCTCGATGGGTGCTCGAGCACCCCGATTGGGTATATAAGCACCGTACGCGATTTCCCTCGGCCATTTCGGCACTCCAGCGAAGGGCAGCAGGAGAGAAAATGGCAAAGGGAAGAGAAGAGGAGAACTCTGGCTGTTCCACTCCGATTTGGGTAAAAATAACGGTAGATTGGGTTAAGGCTAGTATACTTCGGATGTCATATACCATTTTTACAGTGTTTTAATATCTCTAAATTTGTGCTCTTGCTCTAAATTTGTGTTTCTCCATGTTTACTATAAATAAAGCGTATTTTTCCTGATTAATCAGACAGATTTCATATTTACTAGCATGTACTACAATATTTGCCTCCAATTTCTTGTATAAATATATGTTTGGTGTTCATTTTACATCCAAAAGGTTTTTGTGAAACCCTAGGTACGAAATTGAGAGATTTGATGCTTTAAATTCATGAGTTTGACATGTAAGAGTTGATTTGTAAAAGAATATTGCCCATGTTATGAATCATAACTGAAAATTTTAGATGGAACTGCACTGTTGAGTTATTGAGAATTACTGAAGCATACTGAAGACTTAACCATGAGATTCTAACTAATTTTTTGAAGAACGATAGATTATAAGCTTTTTGATATTGTTAATTAGGCCCTATGACTGATATACAATCAGGTAAGGTTATCCAGCATACCTTACAATGTTATGGTGGTAATCGAGGATAACTCTATCCATAGAGTTATATGTGGTCCACCCTTCCTCAGGGCGATAACCTAGAGGGCAGTTATTGTTATCGACCGGCATCACCGTCTTAAATCCCTTGAGAAGGGATATATCCCACAAGAAGGGATAACTGTTATTTGGCAGCTCCCTTGTTTCGATAATTCTGTTCGTGGATTGCATTTTAGCGGTGGGGTTTTCAGCTGGTCGTATAACTCGAGTATGGAATATGTGAAAGTATTAGCACTGCAATGTGGGTGCCACCTCATTGCTGCTTTCTTGGCAGTCTACCTGTAGAGAGAGCTGGGACTGTGCATGTTTGCTGATGCTATTTGGATTTCCTATGCCGCCACCTTCATCAGTAGCTCAAAGGAAAGTGATGAACTGATGCTGGATGTTGATGCTGAAACTGTAGTAGCATGCTGGGTTTCTCATGCTAGACCAATGGGTATTGGGTGCAGCAATCGAATTACAAATTCTCTGATCTCGTATATAGTATTCTTTGCCTTTTGTAAAATTGTGCTGGCTTTCCTTTGATGATTAGTGTCCTTTTGTTGGACTCTTTTGTCATTGTTTGGGTGATCAGAAAATGCCATCACGGCTATGACTAAATTCCAAGTCAGAAAAACACTTGGAATTAAATCATAGGATTGTATATTTTTTTTATTTTTAATACAATTGACTTACTTACCAAAAAAAAAAAAAGAATATCGAAGCATGATTATATTGATTCATGATCTTCAACACATGTTTAAATAGCACTATGCTTTATCTTTATTCCATGAATGCTTCTATTTTCCTAATATTATCGTAGTTTTCTACTCTAATGAATATATATTTTATATGAAAGTATAAATA
>JAODPA010061440.1:23237-34458 GCA_025585075.1 Nepenthes mirabilis | reverse complement strand
ATATATATATTATTGTATTTCCTTTTTTGTCTTTTATTTAGTATATTTTGTGTGTAATTAATTAGGAAACTTCGTGGCTTGCATTGTAAATAAATGCCGCCTTCCTCGTGCAGTGTAAAAGCATGTAAATTGACAGAGCAATAATGAAATTGAAGCTTTGTTGCTTTCTTCCTTCTTCGTTCTTGCTTCTCGTCTTCTTCATGAAGTTTTGATTCTTCAAACTCCAGATCTGCTACGTTTTCTTACACTAGGCAGCTTGATTGGTTGCATTGCACAACTAATCACATTGATTGCTGAGAAGCACTTCACATGGGCAGATGCCTTGGATTATAATCTGGGTAGTGTTGGTGCTGTCTTGAGTAGCTACATAATAATCTGATCTGAATACTCCTGTAGGTCCATGCACACTATTGATGATCTGTTATAACTGAAGTACATTTGCTGAAATGTATTATGAATGACACCAAGTAGCTTCTGTGCAGTCCTACATAGGGGGGTGCTATATGAATATCAACGGTTGCTATAGTCCCCGCACTATTAGGCTACTGATTGGTACCTGCTGCAATAGCTGGGAACGCAGATTGTTGTTTCAGATTCCTACTTAATGTCAATTGTACATGAGGCTTGCTGCTGAGCTCCTAATCCCCCAATCTGCCAACTGATGCGTTAATTTGTGCACTAATTGTATATCCAGCCCAGCTTCATGATAGATGTGAACAAGACGTGAGTAACTGTATATATTTTTATTTTTATTTTTTGGTAAGTAATGAGTAACTGTATATGCTACTTCATGGGACATTGTCGGCCTCAAACATGCTCCCTGAGAACTTGATTAGCTGCTACAACTACTTATTTGATTTCTGTGAAATGGATGATCCTATTTCTAATTCTTGCTCGGCCTTTGCTGTCTCTTTGAAATTCTAGATTTGATGGTTCTTGATTTTGCATTCTGTATTCTTGATTCCTTATCCTCTTCAATTATTCCTTCCTGATGAAATTCAGCAACGGCATATTCTACCAGAAAAGAACTAAGAGAGAGAGTTCAACCCTGCAATCTGAATTCAAAGTTGAGCATCCTGCTTTCAAGCATCAAAACAAGGGAAACCCAACACATCCAACTTCATTCCAAATTCAATGACACATGCAATTTTGACAGGTTCCTGGCTGAATTATTTTAATTGGTTATTATTCTGGAAAACTGACCCCAGCAACTCATAGAAATTTCTTCATTTAATTTTGATTTTTTTCCTAAATTCCTGCAAGTTGGCCTCCACAAGTCCCTGTTCCAGTCTGAGGAATCTATCATACAACTTAACATCGTGATCTTGGTCTCCCCATTAGATTATACCCTTCTATTTTGAACCTTTTGTCAAACTACTATCGCTTGGAGTCTAATTTCACTGAAAACTGAAATTGTTCTAAAATTCTGCTAACTGGTGCCTCATATATTGTCCACTATCGCAAGGATAGATCATAGGTTACAAGACCTTTCATGACAGATGGAGGTGACAAGAATTTGCTGTATGGTAGAATTTATTCGCCTGATTGGAAAATCTCTATTCTGGATTCTGGATGAATATGTTGCTAATTTCTTTGATGCAGCCCTTGCAATATTATCAACAAGTTCCACAATAACAACTCCGCCATCTTCAAGTATCAAATGGCATTACGTGACTCAATTTCTGAAAACCAGCACTTCCAAATTCACCTTATAAATCAAGCTGCATAAGGAAGATTTTTCCATTTCTGTTCTACAGATCAAGTCACTAGCTCCAAAATAACTCAGTCCAGCAGCCATGCTACAGATGGTGATAATTTTGAGGATAAAGTGCTAATGATGCTTCTTACTATTGGGATACGGATTACTCCCGTGTGTACTCATATCAGATTAGCAGGACGACAGATTTGGCTAAATACACATGGGTGCAATACTGAGGCAAAATATTGTTTTATTCACTACACGCTTTTGCAATGTGGCCTAATGATGAAGTACTGTCCGGAGTGGTGAAATTTGTCTAAGCAGAACACTTGGCAAGAGTGGTGAAATTGCCAGAGTGGAACATTTGGCTAGAGTGGTGAAATTTGCCGGAGTGGTGAAATTTGCCAGAGTGGAACACTTGATTGGCCGGAGTGGTGAAATTGCCGGGGTGGAACACTTGGCTAGAGTGGTAAAATTTGCTGGAATAGAACACTTGGCTGAAGTGGTGAAATCGGCCAGAGTGAAATATGAGCCGGAGTGATGATACTTGGCCGAAGTGAAGTATTAGCCGGAGTGGTGATACTGACTGGAGTAGTGCCACCAGGCTGGAGTGATAAGGCCAATCAGATCCATACTGATGCAAAGGCGGGCCCAAGGTGGTCAGTCTGAAAAATTGATTATCTGTAAAATCCAGTGCAAACAGCTGATTTTACAAAGTAGATAGTTGACTTTCTAGAGTTGATAGTCGATTTTACAAATCAGGTCAATTGCAAAGTTCAGGGAAGGGATGTGACTTTGCAGAGTAGGTGACCGGTTTTGCAGTGTACGCGATCGTCTTGCAGAGCAGACGCTGTTCGATGCATTTGTGTATATGTGTGTGTGTGTGTGTGTGTGTGTATGTGTGTGTACATAGTTGCGTTTTTGGGGGAGTAAAAAATAGAAAAACAAGGAGTCACCCATTTGCTCTTGTACTCTGTTCTTCAAGTGTTTCTGTAAATAAGGGTTTTTGTAACCAGATTTTACATAGTTAGATTTTTGTAGACTAAATATCCCGCAGTTTTCTCCATCTTATTCAGACGAGGATTCTCACGTAAAAATTATGTGCATTCTTCTTTCCTCTCCCTGTTGTATGTGATTGCTATCATCGTTTCTCCTCATGATTCCACTGTCCGTTCAGCGCCTGTTTTTCCAACAAGTGGTATCAGAGCCAAGTTGTCGGTGCCAGCTGTTGAATTTCACTGGAATTGATAGAGGTTGAAAATAAGATGATTTGTTTAAATGGCACAAACAATGATATTTGGTAGAGTAAGATATCAGATCTACTGTTTGTTAAGATAATACACCTCCTAGTGGTCGCTACTCAAAAACTTGAGGCAAAGTCAAATGAGGAATGGCATTTTGAGCACAAGCAGGTCTGCGGCTACATTCAGCAGTTTGTGGATGATAATGTGTATAATCATATTCGGAGTGAGACAAATGCCAAGACACTATGGTAAAAGTTGTAAACAGTCTATGCTTTCAAGACTGGTAACAAGTTATTTTATCTGATGAAATTGATGCAAGTGTGATACAAGGAGGGCTTGTCTATTGCCGACCACTTGAACAAGTTTCAAGGATGTGTAGACCGGCTGAACAGTATGGATATCAAATTTGAAGATGAGGTTTTGGGCCTATGGCTCCTGACAACCCTACCAGATCCTTAGGAGGTGATAAGAATCACTATTGTCAATATTACACCAAATGGTGTGGTGACACTCGAGATAAAAAAAGGTGTTGTGCTGAATGAGGAGATGAGATGTCGATTGCAAGGGACCTCTACCTCTCAACACTCCGAAATGCTAGTTACTGAGTTAGGGGGAAGGAGTAAAGGGTATAGCCCTAAGTTTGGAGAGATTGGCCAAAAGCAAGTCCCAGTCGAGGTATCAAAATTTTTTAAGTGCCATTATTGCAGGAATAAAGGTCACATTAAAAAACACTGTTACAAGTGGAAACGTAAAAACACAGACAAGAAGGGCGGAGCCGAGAAGGGACGAAGTGAGAAGAAGACATTGGTTTCGGTCATCACTAAGGGTGATTTCTTGTTGACTTATGAGTTGGACGATATAGTGAATGTGGCTGAGTAGGAGACTGATTGGGTGATGAACACTGGTACATCCCTTCACGTCACGTCTTAAAGGGGGCCTTTCACAACTTACACTCCAAGTGATTTTGGAGTGTTGACAATGGGAATTAAAGAAACGCCTAGGGTCGTCGACTGTGGTGATGTGCCCCTTATCACCAACAATAGGACTCAATTGTTGTTGAGAGACATTTGGCACGTCCGAGATATGCGGATGAATATAATCTCGACGGGAAAACTTGATGATGAAGGGTTCTGTAATATCTTCGACGAATGGACATATGAACTAACTAAAGGATCTTTAGTAGTTACCCGTGGAAGGAACGTGTCCAGCCTATATGTGGTCCAAGCCTCCGCTATGGCCGGAGAGGTGAACGTTGCAAGCAGTGAGGAGTCTCTAGACCTATTGCACCGTCGATTAGGCCACATGAGTGAAAAAGAATTGAGCAATTTGGCCAGGAAGGGTCTCATCTCAAGCATAAAGGAGACTGACCTGAGGACTTGTCCTCACTGCATGGCGGAAAAGCAACGGCGAGTCTCGTTCGATGAAGACTTGTCCACCGAGGAGGACGAACTACTTGATCTGATTTATACTGATGTGTGCAAGCCATTCAAGGAAAAAGTCATTCGGAAGAGTATAGTATTTCGTCTCGTTCATTGATGATTATTTAAGGACATTGTGGGTTTACCTGCTTAAGACAAAGTGCCAAGTCCTTGAAGTCTTTAGGTATTTTCATACTTTGGTTGAATGACAAACAGGAAGGAAATTAAAGTACATCCGAAGTATCAATGGTAGCGAATACATTGGAGCTTTTGATACCTATTGTCGGTCGCACGGTATTCTATATCAAAAGACGCCATCAAAGATGCCACAACTGAACAGGGTGGTACCAATGAATTGAAAGTTGATTGAGAGAGTCAGATGCATACTCTTAGAAGCAAAGTTTCCCGAATCATTTTGGACTAAAGTCTTGAGAATCGCTGCCTATGTCATCAATAAATTACTGAGTGGCTCACTTAATGGGGAGGTCCCAGAGAAGATGTGGTCTGGGAAAGAACCATCTTATGACCATCTACGGGTATTTGGGTACATAACCTTCGTGTATATCACAAAAGATAAAATGACAAAGTTAGAGTAAAAGATAATGCAATGTGTATTCCTGTGCTATGGGGAAGACGAACTGGGATATAAACTCTATGACCCAATTGAGAAAAAGCTTGTCAGATCAAGAGTTTTAGTATTTATTGAGGATGAAACCATTGAAGATATTGGTAAGGAGAAAGTTGCCTCTAACAATAGTCGGACAGAGAAGACGAGTGCTGAAACCGTCCGGCCAACACCTCTTCATCAGGAGGTCGATGGCCAAAGTATGGCCAAGGAAGGTGATGAAGAGATTTTGACGCCTAACGAGGATGAGGATGGCAACACTCTTCATAACATTATTGAGTTGGCCGAGATCATTCCTGTCTGACGATCCTCAAGAGACCGACAACCATCTGTTCCTCTATCAGCTAGTAAGTACGTGTTACTAATGGAGGGGAGCCAGAAAGCTTTAAAGAAGTTACAAAAGACGAGCATAATATGGAATGAATGGAAGTTATGTAGAACGAGATGAGTTCACTACATGAGAACCATACCTTCGAACTGACTAAGTTGTCAAAGGGGACGAAAGCCACAAAGAATAAGTGGGTCTTCCGTTTAAAAGCTAACGTAAATAGCCCACAACCTAAATACAATGCAAGGTTGGTTGTGAAAGGCTTTAACCAGCGAAAGGGTATTGACTTTGATAAAATTTTTGCCCTGATCGTGAAAATGTCCTCAATTCGAGTAGTGGTTGGATTACATGGAGGTGGAACAATTAGATGTCCGGATGGCGTTTCTTCATGATGATCTGGAGGAGGAGATTTATATTAAGCAGTCGGAAGGATTTCAAATTTAGGGGAAGGTACGAATGGTATGCTGTCTAAGAAAGAGCATGTATGGGCTAAAACAGACTTCACGTCAGTGATACAAAAAGTTTGAGTTGGTTATCGTGAGCCAAGGCTACCGAAAACTACTTCAATCATTGTGTCTTTGTGTAGATATTTTTTGAAGACGACTTCATTATCCTCTTGTTCTATTTGGACGACATGTTAATTGTCGGACGTAAAGGTTCTCAAATCAAGGAGTTAAAGCAACAGCTTGGACAGTCTTTTGCCATGAAAGACTTAGGATCAGCGAAGCAAATTTTAGGAACTAGGATATTTCGCGATCACAAGGTAAGAAAACTGTGGCTGCTCTAGGAGAGCTATATTGAGAAAGTGCTCCAATATTTTAACATGAAGAAATTCAAGCCAGCGAGCACCCCGCTGGCCAACCACTTCAGATTGAGTAACCGGTAATGTCCATCCTCGGATGATGAGAAAGCAAACATGATAGGCATTTCGTACTCTTTGGTCCTGGGAAGCCTAATATATGCTATGGTTTGCACTAGACCAGATATAACAATACTGTTGGTACAGTCAGCCGGTTTCTCTCAAACCTCAAAATGGAGCATTGCTCTGTCAACAATTGAAGCGGAGTTTACTGCTGTGATAGAGGCCAGTAAGGAAATGTTATAGATGAAGAAATTCGTCCGAAAACTTGGCTTTAAGTAGGAGAGGTACGCAGTACTTTGTGAGAGATGTCATTGGCACTGGGTTACTTACACTTGACAAAGTCAGGATGAGGAGAGTGGGTCAGATATGATGACTAATATATTGCCGAAGGGGGAACTTGAAGCTTATCGTAGTATTGTTGGAATGACGGATATCATTTTCCTATAGTCGTGAGGGAAAGTTTGTTTGGATATAGATCACTCCTGTGTAGACTCATATAAGATTGGCAAGACGACAGGTTTAGCCAAATACGTATGGGTGCAATACTGAGGCAAAATATTATTGTGTTCGCCCCGTGCGCTTTCGATGTGGCCTAATGCTGGAGTACCAGCCAAAGTGGTGAAATTTGCCAAAGTGGAATGTTTGGCCGAAGTGGTGAAATTGTCGGAGTGAAACACCTGGTTGGAATTATGAAATTTGCTAGAGGTGACTCTGATGAAATTGCCAAAGTGGAACACTTGATCGGAGTGAAATATGGGCCAAAGTGATGATACTTGGTCAAAGTGAAATATTAGTCAGAGTGGTGATACTGACCGAAGTGGTGCCACCAGGTTGGAGTGATAAGGCCAGTCAGATCCATATTGATGCAATGGCGGGCCCAGGGCGGCTAGTCTAGAAAGCTGATTATCTATAAAGCCCAATGCAGACAGCTAATTTTGCAAAGTATGTAGTTGACTTTCCAGAGTTAATAGCCGACTTTGCAAATCAGGTCAACTGTAAAGTTCAGGGCAGGGATGTGACTTTGCAAAGTAGATGACAAGCTTTGCAGTGCACGCAACCGTCTTGCAGGGCAGGCGCTACTCGGTGCATTTGTATATATATATACATAGCTGCGTTTTTAGGGGAGTAAAAAACAGAAAAAAAAAAGGAGTCACCCATTTGCTATTATATTCTGTTCTTCAAGAGTTTCTGTAATTAAAGGTTTTTGTAACTAGATTATACATAGTGAGATTTTTATGGACTAAATGTTCCATGATTTTCTTCATCTTATTCAGAAGATAATTTTCACGTAAAAATTGTGTGCATTATTTTTTCCTCTTTGTTGTGTGTATTTGCTATTATTATTTCTCCTCACGATTTCACTGTCCGTCCGGTGCCCGTTTCCCCAACACTTATAATGTAAAGAACGTTAAGGACTAGACGTGGGCTAGATTCTATAGCGACAAAAAGGCTTCAGCACATTCTACAATGAATTCAGAAATAGCAGAAGCATTGTCCTTCGTTTCAAATGAATTCAACAACAGTGAAACAATGAATCTGTCATGGGAACAAATCTGGTCATCTATGAGAAAGTTCTGGGGCTAAACCATAGTAATCTATTACAATCACATCAGTAGCATCTGAAATTTCAGCTCCATTCCAAAGAAAACCAGTGTTGCATCCCCTCAAAGAAGCACCACCCAATCAAGGATATATGAAGCAAGGAAGGATTCCCATAGATTCAATTATCGACCAGGTCTTCCTGCTTCATCAACCATTTTAAGTGAAAAAGCAGAATTTTCATCAACAAATTATCCATCATCCGGTTGCAAAATTATCTTGATTAAGGCTTTAGCCCATACAAGCTCACATAAGTGCTATGATGAGACTAAAATCTCACCCTTCGTGTAAATACTAGTATAGATAATAGTAGTAGGTAGGTGTTTCAATTTGCAAGACTCTTAGAAAGAAAGAATAGCACCTTCACAATCAGCAGGACATCCACCCCTTGAGTCTCCACAAGTGACCATAGCAAAGCCAAAACCTCTCTCTATCCCATTCTTCTGTTTTCCGGTTCTTTTAGTTCCTCTTTTACCTTATCTTCACTTCAAGCGCATTCCCATGAGTTACGTGAAGAGTCTCCTCAAGCTTTTACATAACATGATTTTTTTGCACTATCATCTATGGCTACATCATTATACATAAACCACATATATATAAATGAAGATGCCAACCAATTTTAATATATCAATCAAAAATTATGTAACTTATTAGTATAACATGTTACTTTATAGTATCATCGGTTATTAAAATATACAAAATTATTATTTAGAAAGATGCGCTGGATTTGATAAGTTGGTGAAATGTATGATTATTGGATATCTTTAAACAATTAGTTAAATCCACGAAGCAACACATCTTTAGAGTATTGTATAATTTTTGCTCGTATTCATTCCAAAATGACAGGAAGGTAAAGGAAAATTGTCAAACACTCAATGATCCGAGCAGAATAAATTATCAAATCAAGGTCCAAGAATGATAATTTGCCAAAATCTAAATGATGTTTGATTCTTACAATATAAAAAGGGAGATTTAATATATACTTCTTGAGAAAATGTTAATTGAACATGGTGAAAATTTACAGTCAGTTTGAGCAGAAAAACAACTATTCCACCGAGGAATAACTGTTATGACCATCGTGATTGTCGTCACACTGGCACCCACTACCACCTCTACCACAGCCACCACCCCCAGTCATCAGCCACTACCGCCATGGTTATTGCTGATGCCTCCCTCGTCACCGGCCATCGCCGCTGCCACCTCCATAGTCACCACTCTGGAAATATGGAAATAAATAATACCGATTTCCTAAGATCTTAATCATTTTCATTTCACTGGTAATACCCACATTGCAATTTCAAACGCAGGATGAAATAAAATGCAACTCCTTGGAACCAAACACAACAAAATATACTCAACACAGGCTTAAAAATAATTTGGCACCCTATATATTGATCGGGCAAAGAGACTCATTCCATCCAACTGATCAAAAGATAATAGTTGTTAAATACAGATCCAGAGATGATGACAACATGCAACCTCTTTCGACAATTAGATATAGTCTTGCCTTTACCATTTCCGGCTTTTTACGAGGAGTATTTTTATTCATCTCTTTTTGGCCTTCTAAAACATACATAGCGTGCCTATTACACAAGTGTGACACATGAAGTAATCATTCAATGCCCTCAAGGCTACTGATCCGGAATTTCCAGGGTTATCAAGGAACAAAGGAAAACATCAAAACTAACAATTCATAACCACAAATCATCCTTTAAAAGCAAAGGATCCTTCAAAAACATACAGCAGTTAATCATCAATGATCAATAATATAGGATAAAACAAGAGTTTGCTTAAGCAACACTATCAACAGAGCATATACGAGTTCATTTTTCTTAAGCTTTGACCCTTATTTAGATCCCAAAAGAATGGAGTCCAAGTCTGAAACCGAGCTCCTTTCTGTAAAATATATGCTGTTTCAAGAGACTTGATCAGAATCATGCTTATGTCAAGGGTTGAAAGGAACGGGTCAAAAAACTGGGGAGCCCCAACCTTCCGCTTAGTATCATATAAATAGAGAAATGACCACCATCAGAAAGAGACTCAAGAAACAGACCAACCTCAGAAACAACAAAAATAGAAGAAACTGACAATACCATTCATTAACTTGTCAATCCAAAGAAAAGCACAAACTGCTGAAAAGTGTGACAAATTTAGAGGCAAATTCTAATTTGAGATGATCAGTTGTCTTCACCTATGCTGGACACGAAGTTCTCTTAGATGCCTCAGCTCAAGCATCTTGCACGGCTGGTTCAATGTCCCCCACCAGCATCCATTCCCTTTCTTCTCCCTCCCCCTACGGTTTATAAAACAGACCTCTCACACGATCACTGTCATGTGAAAGATTAGAGATGTCATTACTAACTAATAATATAGAGGTAAGTATAAGGGGGTGGGGAGATGTTGGAGAAAGCTTACTTTCTCAATGGGGCCATCCGTTTCCTTTACCACAATCCGTAATCTCTAGATCATTCTCAAGCAAATGCTCATCTGGCTCGAATTCGATCTTCTTCAGTTTTGACATCACATGGCATCTTGCATTGAAATGCCTCTATTAGCTCACCATCATTGTCCAACTTGACATCACATGGCGACTTGCATTGAAGTTCTTGCATTAACTCATCATCAGTGTCAAACTTATCATCTTCGACATCTAGTGAATTCTTCGATCCAAGTTCTTCCATTAACTCGTCATCAGAGTCACTATGATTACCTGTCAGCTTCCTAGCTAATATTGCTTCAAAGATGGATGGCAAGGCTTCCATGTCACCTTCTGAATACTTCATTATTCTCCTCCTCAGTTCTGCAATCAGACAACAAAGATTGAAAATGATAGATATTTATGCGTAAAGCCCTTAATCATCAAAACTGTGTTAGGGAGACAATTTAAGTTCCTTAAGTAGAGTCGGCTATATATATTCGCTTTTATCTTTTTTACTCAATTTATCATAATACCATCCAAGAGGAAAAGTAATTCTAGATCTCTTTTTATTACTACTACACTCTAGATTTTTCTAGGTCTACCTCTTGCTTTATTTCTTCTAACCACCGCCAAGTCAACTTTCCTCATGAGAGCTTCTTTGGCATAAGTTTCAAGTATTCAAAATCATTTTATCTTTTAGAGGTGTAACTTCTAAATATTTACGAGTATCACAATTCCTTTTTATTTTTTTCCTAGTGCGACTCAACTCATCCATTATAGGATTCTCAACTCTGCAATGGGTAGTTTTTATACGTATTGATTGCCTAATATCTTGATATATAAAGTATAGCGAGTCTAATAATTATCTCATTAAATTTTTCTTTCAATTTTAGATGTATAATATGATCACAAAGTACAATCAATTTAGTTCTTCAAATTAACCAACTTATATAAATCATGTATCATGTCCTTGTTAATCTTTTTGTTTTCTTAAATTATAATACAAATTAATTTTTTATTATTTTGT
>JAODPA010061440.1:0-23224 GCA_025585075.1 Nepenthes mirabilis | reverse complement strand
ATCTTCTATACTTTCATCTATTGAAATAATATTATTTGCAAATAATGTACACAAAATGGCCTTATCTTGAAGATCTCCTGTAAGTTTATCCATAAATAGGGTAAACAGATAAGGTCTCAAAGTAGGTCCTTGATAAATTATATCTTAGGAAAATTCTTAATATTTCTTCCTATAGTTCTAATGCTAATCATTACCGCTGCATATATATCTTCGATTATATCTACACAAGTCATTTCTAGATCGATGAGAATCAAATATAAATCTTTTTTTTTTTCCCTAAATTTTTCCATCAATTTTCTCAAAAGATATATAGTGATAGTGGTTTAGTGTGCTGACAAAAAAACCAAATTGATTTCGCACATGTTTGTTTCTGCATTAGTCTTTGCCCAATAACTCATTTCCATAGTTTTTTTTTTTTTAATATGTCTATTATTTTTTACAAATAGGAACTAATGCTTCTCCTCCATTCATTTGATATTATTTTAGTTCTTAAAATCATATTTCTTAAGTTAGTTAACCAATTTGCTATATATTTTCCTAAATATTTCTAGAGTTTAATATGTACTACATTAGATCCTATCAATTTATTATTTTTCACCTTTTTAAATGTATACTCACCTTCTTGAACACTAATTTCAAACCTCTCTAAGAAAATTTCATTTTCTTCTCACTAACTTCTAGAATTAGGCCTTCTATTGCATTTTCATTGAATTACTTATTAAAATAGCTCTATCATCTGTCCTTTATGTTCTCTTTTTTAACTAATATTTAATTATCTTTCTCTTTTATACATCTAATACAACACAAATTATTACTTCTTTCTCTTGCTCTAGCCAATTTTTATATATTTCTCTTCCTCTTTGGATCATAACTTAACATACAACACATTATATGTTTCTAGATTTTGTTCCACTTAATACCACTTTTGCTATTTTTTTCCTCTCTTTATATTTTTAAAATTTTCATTAATCCTGCAAATTTGTCAAGTCTGATAACACTGTTTTGTCTTTGCTACCTTTTGGACATCCTAGTACCAACCTTCGGATGCAAGAACCGAACACATAGATGACCGAATCAAACCATTGCCTGGACCAAAAGCACACGGCCCGGCTCCAGATGAAGGTCAAGTCTTGCATTCAATGATTGGGAGGTTTCCAACCTATCAATTTATTACTAAGGAGCTTCAGATGTCTTGCATTGAGGTCAGTCCATTGGCCACGTACGGTGCAAGTTTTGTCAGCTTGTACTTAGGAGTTATACTTTCTTACATTGTACCATCTGGGCCTACTTCACCAATTACTCGTGCCTTGTGCTCTGTTTCCTGTTTGCTGGATGAGCTCAGCTATATGTTAGAATTCAAACCAGATCATATAAATTTTTACATAATTTTTCTCGTATCTTCAAATTTTTTTAGGAATTTAAATGAATTTAGTTTGAATTCTAACATTATAAAAAATTATATACCCCACTGTGAAAATTGAGCCCTTTCAATGTATACTAGTGGCAAATGCCAAAAGGCTTACAAACATCTTTAATGGATAATGAATTCTTAAAATCTTCTTCCATATCTGATTATTACATTACTAGTGATTTTTTTACATTCAATAAATTTGACACTAGCATAAGTTTATGAGTTGCATCCCGGTATTGATCCCAACAATTAAGAGTGCTCATGGATTAACTTGGCTGGTGTCCATTCCCACGGGGAACCGGATGTGCCACACGATTTTGTGGTTATAAAAATTTGACCGTGACGGCGGGAATCAAAGACTGCCTTATGAGAGTAGTAGTAAGAAAATTCTCGATTTTCAAAAAATCACACACAGTGGGGTAACGATAGCTCAAGCGATGCCATAGCCAACTGTTCAAACGACTTCTATAGTTCATCCGACTGTGGTGATTCAGCTTGAAGCTATTGAAATATGGGTAATTGGTCTCAAAGCATGAGATGAGTCTTTCGTTAAAATGGAAAGGTGAGCGGATAGCCTCATTGTCTAGTTGAGGGCCCACGAAAACATGGTTAAAGGCCTAACATATGATGTTCGTAACTTCATAAGGGTGTTGCAAGACAAGAACACCAAGCTCATCGGTAAGGTGAGCCTTTTAGTACGCACTATTGCAACTAATGGCAGTGCCTTCGATAGTGGCAGAGTCAAGCATTCCAAACCTTGCTCATATAGTAGTGTGTGAGATTAAAAGGAGCTTGACAATTTCACCTCTGATCTGAAGCAGTACTTAAGGGCTGTGAAGATAGACTCCAATGAGGCAAATGTTTCCATGGTGACCATATACCTAGCCGGTGATGCCAAGTTATTGTAAAGTACGAGTTCCAACTTTCAAATTTAATCATAATTAATTAATTAAGATAAACAAGTTGAGGCAAGAGGAAGAAAATTGGACCAAAGTCAAATTTTGGACCAGATCACATCAAGTTGATGGATGCTTGACTGATACTTGAAGTGCGCATATGCATGTCCTGGGAGAGAGGTTACGCTTGATAGATGCCTGAACGGAGCTTGAGCGCACTTTCTAATGTATTTGCGCTCGATGCACGCCCAAAGAATGCTTGAGTGTGCTGAGGCAAAATGCCAACACTTGACGCGCGCCCGAAGCAGCGCTCGTGGGCCACTGAGTTTGGTCGTGGTGCCTAAAGCACACTCGATGCACACTGATGGGCCAATCTACTATAAAAGTCATGATTAGCTGATTTTCGATCATTTATTGCAAGATTTTGAGAGATGATAGAGAAGGAGAAGAGAGAGAAAGAAAGGAAGCTAAAGAAACCAAATTCAAGTGAATCAAAGCAAGATTTTTGAATTTTGAAATTAAGGTAAGTACATCCCAAGCCTTCATTTCCTTTGTTGCTGATTTCTTTCCACTTCTAGAATATTTATAGTTTTGAATGCTCATGCATTACATATTTTTGTAACAGAGATGATGATACTTTACATGTATGAAGTCTTATTCCCATTCCTTACAATTTTCATAAAATTCATGCCTTTAATAGTATACACTTAGTTTTATCAAGTTAATTTTTGCAATTATATTCGTATGTGTGTCGATTTCATGGTTAAATGACTCTGGTATGCTTTAAATTTGTACATAATATCCTTGCATGTTTAAATTTACTAAATATATATTCTGCATGTTCCAAAATTTCATAAATTGTACCTACATGCATGTTATTTGAAATGAAGTGTTAAAATTTTATAATGTTTCTAATTTTTCTGCTATTTTCTTTAAAAATCTGATAATGTAGCATTACATATTTTAGATATAAGCATGTTTAAGTTTATACAGAATTCAAAGTATTGTATAATAAGAAATTTGAAGAAAAACTTTACAATTTGTTAAAAAAATTAAAGATATTTTCTCTAAATTTTGAAAATACAAGAATTATGTGAAATGGTGTAGAGCTTTCATTTATTTAAGTATTGGACCATTGTAATAAGTTTAGCAGTGGTATATTACAGCATGTCTTAATATATTATAGTAGTAATCAAGGTTCGAATCTATCATCTAAGGTAAAAGCGGCATTCAGCCTATTTACAAAGTTATATATATAATGACCTACCTATGAATCTTGAATAGTAGCACAAAGCCTTTAATTGTGTAAAAATAAATATAATATGGATTTTGATTATCTGCTCCTTAGTCAATAAGACCACACTGACTTTTGGACCATAATAATTATATGATTTTGTATATCATGTTTGATTTAGAACTGAAAAAAGAAAATTTAGAAATTGTACATAATTGTAATGAAAATTCACGTCATTACATTTAAATTTGATCTACTGTCCTTCTGGCATGTTTTAATACAAATTATATGTCAAATTATACAAAATTATATGTCATGTTAAATTTTTGGCTCACTCGTATTTTGTTTTTCACTAACCCCCTTCAAATTAGCGGCTCGGACACTATAGGATGAGTAGGATTCAAGAAAGAGATATCCGCAGAGATTAGGATTAGAAATATTGGTTAATTGATAATGTATTTAGTTTTCAATCAGTAGCTTATAATGTTTATATTATTCGAACTATGATATGTAATTAAATGAATGTATATTAATTTATCCAGTATCAGCCTATTGTAGGTATAGTTTACTCTAATTTTTGGATTAAACATGACTTCTTACATATAATCTAATATTATGGTATGGTCGGTATTCTAGCCACCATGCTGAGATGACATTTCGGGTCCTGTGGTCAAATTATATCATTTATATTTTTCAGTCAGTCAAGATATCAACGTAAAACTCACATCCACAGTTTATTTTTAGGTTGATTAATTATTAATGAATAATCTCACTAATTATTAATGTCAGGATCAATTTTTGAGACATAACTATAATGACAGACCAAATATGAGGAAATGGCCCAAGAAAGATTAAATATTGACTTGTGAGAATACCTTAAAAGAGAACTGATGGCACAGTTCTATCCTGAAAATACTGAGTTCACAGCACGAAGAAAAGTCAAACAAATTAAGTACAATGGGACAATTAAAGATTATGTTAAAACTTTCTCGGTATGCATATTGGATATTAAAGACATGTCTAATAAGAATTGTCCCTTTCATTTCATTGATAGCCTACAATTGTGGGCTCAGATGGAATTTTCATATAACAGGTGCAGATCTAACTTCCGCCCAAAATGCAACCGAAAGACTTGTTAACTATGCCATCTAGAGAGGCAATTGAAATTAAGAGAAGCTTGTGTAGCGTGCATCTAGTGTTAACAAGTCGGAATCCAAAGTCAAGAGTAGGGAAAGTAGCTTTCAAAAGAATCCATTGCCAGTGAACTCTTAGAGCTCAAGGGAAGCATCAATATGTCGACAAGTAAGAAGACGTCTTCTGGTGAGTGCTTCCTGTGTGACGAGCCACATAAGATGATACAATGCCCCCACAAAAGAGCTCTAAGTGTGCTATAAAGGAAAGGTGATCCACCAAAGTCGGGAGACAATGAGCTCTAAGAACGTTAGATCACTAGATCAAACTTACACTAGGGGCGAGACAACTTGTGCGAGGAGCATACCGAATAGCACCTCCAGAGCTAGCAAAGCTGTGAAAACAACTAAATGGGTTAATTAGCTCGGGATTCATTTGCCCCTTTAAAGGCACATTATGGGGCCCCTGTTTTATTTTAGAAGACGTAAGATGGTAGTCTATGTATTTGCATCGACTACAAGGCCCTAAATAAAATGATGGTAAAGAACCATTATCCAATTACTTCAATTGCTAACGTATTTGATCAGTTGAGCAATGCAAAATACTTCACAAAGCTTGGCTTGAGGTTCGGTTATCACCAAGTTCGGATCTCAGAGGGAGACAAGCCAAAAACCACGTGCGTAACAATATAAGGAGCTTTCAAGTAGCTCGTAATGCCCTTCAAATTAACTAACGCCCCAGCAACCTTTTGCAAGTTGATGAACAAGGAATTTCTTGAATACTTTGACAAATTTGTGGTGATCTACTTGGACGATATTGATATACAATTCAAGCCTAGAAAATTATAAGAAGCATCTAAGATTAGTATTCCAAAAGTTAAAGGAAAATCATCTCTTTGTAAAAAGGAAGAACCAGGAATTTCTTGAATACTTGGACAAATTTGTGGTGATCTACTTGGACGATATTGTGATATATAATTCAAGCCTAGAAGATTATAAGAAGCATCTAAGATTAGTATTCCAAAAGTTGAAGGGAAATCATCTCTTTATAAAGAGGAAGAAATGCTCATTTGCTCAAAAGGAGATCAACTTCCTAGGATACATTGTGGGGCGAGGTCAGATCAGGATAGATCTAAAAAATATACAAGTTATCTCAGTTTGGCAAGTCCCATCTAGTGAAAGAGAGATGTACTCATTCCTTAGCCTTACTAATTATTATCGACGATTCATAGAAGGGTATTCAAGGAAAGCGGCACCTTCAACGGATTTACTCAAGAAGGATCGGAAGTGGAAGTAGACGAAGGCATAACAACAAGATTTCGAGGAGCTCAAGGGTGCAGTAATGAAGGAGCCGACATTAGCCCTTCTGGATGTTACTAAGCAGTTTAAACTGCAGACCAATGCATCAAACATTGTTCTCGAAGGAGTCCTATTGCAAGAATTCCATCGAGTAACCTACAAGAGTAAGAAACTAAATGAGGCCGAACAACGATGTGAAGCCTAGGAGAAAGAGTTGCTAGTGATTGTTCATTGTTTGAGGACATGGAGATATTATTTGCTCAGCTCCAAGTTTGTGATAAGGACTAACAACACTATCACCAGCCATATCCTAACGTAACCGAGGTTGACATCCAAGTAGGTTCAATGGCAGGAGTTCTTATCAAAATTTAACTTGATGTTAGAGCACAAATATGGACGCTGTAAGCAAGCTACAGATGCCCTTAATAGAAGACTAGACCTTGCCGACTTATCTTGAGTAGCCCACTTATCAACAAGCGAGATTACTACAACTATCAGAGAACAGTTAAAGTTATACCTTGAGGACCCAATAGTCATGGCACAATTTCGACTTATCCAGAAAGGCAAGACTCGGAGATTTTGGAATAACATCTTTACAAAGGGACACTAGATTTTCATACCCAATGTAGGAGGACTAAGGACGATGCTCATCAGAGAATGTCATGATACTGCAGGTGGGCACCGAGGTGGTAGCATACCCCTAAATTTACTACAAAAGAGCTATTATTGGCCTAAAATGAAGGAGAATGTGATGAGCTATACAAAGACATATCTCACCTATTAACAAGATAAGGTTGAACGGTAAAAGATGACGGGGTTGCTGGAACCCCTGGAAGAGCATTTCTCTTCACTTCATCACAAGACTGCTCAAAGTCGCTGAATACTGGTGCATCTTGGTGGTAATGGACTACTTTTCAAAGGACGCCACGGTGTTCCGACAACAAGATATTGTTTAGGAGAGGAGACGTCCCTTCTCTTCAAACACATCATCAAATACTAGGAAGTGCCAAAAATATTGAGTGATCGAGATGGACACTTCATCGGAGCATTCTGGTCAAAATTCTTTAGACCGCTCGATTCAAAATTGAATATTTTATTGAGCTACAATTCTCAAACTGATGGTCAAATGGAGATATTCAATGGCCTATTCGTAGTATACCTGTAACATTTTATGAGTGCTAGTCAGGACGATTGGGTGAAGATCTTCAATATTACTTAATTTTATTTTAACACTCAAAAGTGATCTTCTTCAAATAAGATTCCTTTTAAGATTGTAACAGATCAACAACCGCTTCTTCCACAGATCGTGGCTAAGCCATACAAAGGAAAGTGTCCTCGTACTTATAACTTCACCCAGGAGTGTAAGTAGAACACGCAAATTGCCAAAACCTACTTAGAAAAAGCATCTTGTCGAATGAAGAAGTGGGCAAATTAGAATAAGTTGCCTGTACCATTTAAGGTGGATGATCTTGATCAGGTGAAGCTTCTCCAAGAGCAAATACAGTTTCTCCGGGGAAGAAACAAGCACCTCCTACGGAAATATGACGGACTAGTCCAGATCACTGTTTGTGTGGGGAAGGCATCGTAAAAGATTATCCAAAATGAATGAAGGTCTATCCCATCTTTCATATGAATTGTTTAAAGCCATACTACCTTGACATCAAAGATCCCTCAAGCAACCAATCACAATACTCCAACATTCAAATGAAGCCACCACCAGTGCTGAAAGTTGAAAAAATTATTGTTAAATGTTAGACTAATGGAAAAGGAAGAAAGAAGTGCCCGTGAAGTGAAAGGGGAGATCAATAGAAGAAACAAGCTTGGAAACTCTTGAAGACGTGAGACTAGAGAAGTAAGAGAGCAAAGCTATCTTAAAGATCTAGTCAACAAGGACGTTAGCAGCTTAGTAGAGAAAGGATGTTAGAATCCGAATTGAGCCATGTAAATTTTTACATAATTTTTTTTTACATCTTCGAATTTTTTTAGAAATTTAGGTGAATTTAATTTGAATTTTAATACAGTAAAAAGATTACATATCCCATCGTAAAAATTGAGATTTTTCAATATATACTAGTGCCAAAGGCCAAAAGGCCCATAAACCTCTTTATGGGGGAACAAATCCTTAAAATCTTCTTCCTTATCCGATTATTGCCTTATTATTATTGATAGCTTGCTTGTATTTCCATATTTTCAACTAGTGACTTTCATGTGTTTAATAAATTTGACATTGGCAAAAATTTTCGCATTGAGTCCCGGGATTGACCCCTACACTTAAGAGTGTTTGTGGGTTAACTTGGTTAGCGTCTGTTCCTGCGGGAAACTAGATGCTCTACACGATTTGTGGATATACAAATTTGACTATAACACTATGCAAGGACATTGCCCTCTTCTGCCATTGCCTTTTTCCTGGTTTCTGAGTGATGTCAATTGGGACTCATATGTTTACAAACAGAATCCCCCCTGGCTAGGCCTACCTGCTTAAAGGGAGCTAAGATTTTGAGTATGCCCGTTGGTTGACTTGGCTGGCCTTCTCATGGGCCTTTAATGGCGATTTCTTTGCCCTTGATTCCCCAGCAGTTTTTGAAGTTAGCTTCCCAACTCCTTATTTTCCGGCTGACTAGGGCCAAAGTCCATGGAGCATTGCATCTGGGCCTGTTTGCACAAACCTTGTGTCCTATTCCGGCTTTGCTGGGATGATTCCAGATGTGGACAAACATGGTACTGAGCAGTTATTGGCCTTCTACCCATTCTTTGGATATTTGCGACTAGGACCCTTTTGTTTTGCAAAATGGAACCCCTAGCTAAGGCCCCCCAGCCCTGCCCTTTTAGAGAGCTAGGATTTAAGTGTCACATAATAGTCTAATAGAACTAAAATATAACTAGAACAAGAGTAATTAGGAGAGAAATAAGGAAGAATAAGGAGGAGGGAAGGGGCCAGATTGTTAAGCAAAGGAAAGAGAAGGGGATTCAAGGGAATCTAACCTCAACAGGATTAGAACTCATATCATAACCATTTCATTCATCATCATAGCTGATTATTACAATAGGACATGGCTTTATATATCTCCAGCCATTCTTAATTACTTTTATAATATTAGCCACTACATTTTAACCACCACATTACTTGCCTAACCTTTCTTTCGACCATACTAGACCCCTTCTGTGATCCTAGTAACTATGGCTGGTTTACACGGGTGTTGTTGTCCATATTACATAAAAACTGTTCCCGTTGGTTGACTTGGGTGGGCGTTTTGCGGGGAATGTAGCCTTTTGCTACAATTTCTTTGCATGTATTCCTCAAGGTTTTTGAAGTTAGGGTCCCTAACTCCTAATCCTAGACTTTCCTAGCTGAATAAAGCCATAGACTTAGAACCATATAGCAGAATTAACGAGTTGACCAGAGCTGTGGTCCATATATCATGTGGTGCATAGACGAGCTCAGCGTTTGTTGACTCCACCACATCCATGAAGACTTTTTGGGCTGACTGGAGCATGGTCCTTGAATCATGTGTAGCCAAGCTAAACGGCTGCACTATCCTAGTTTCAGATGTACACCGAGCGAGGCTGGGGACCTAATCTGGCCTGGTCTGAATAAGGGAATATACAAGTTCCCAAGTCAAGGTCAACTAGGCAATGGCCTGAGTACCTGAAGGCAATCATAACATACACAAGCAAACAAACATGCAAGTAATAATAAATTGAAATCTTAGATTTTATTCATGCAGCAATGATTACAGGATGCCATACACGCAGGCATTGTATCAAGGGAGTACCTCAAAACTACAAGTAGTCTTATGTAGAGGAGAGGGGAATGTATACTATACTATATTGACAGTGTATTTCATAGGTGCGTGGTTTGTGTCTTTGGCCTGTGCATCCCATGCTCTAGATGGGTTGGTCTGTCTAAGGCCTTCCGGTGGATCCACTCAGGCCTCAGTGTTTTGACATTTCTTTTTTGATGTGGTCAACCAAGGCTTTGAGTGCGTTGGCTGGTTTGGTCTCCACTACACCAATTACTCCAGCCTCTATGCACTAGAGTTCAGGGTTGGATTCATCTGCTCCATCTGAGGCCTCTCCTTGGAGTCCCTCTGGATTTCCCATATCTGGATATGTAGTAGACCCTAATAATCAACAACTCGATCTCCCTTTGCATGTCTTTGCATTTCCCTGCCATGGTCGGGCCTATAGCAGGTAGTACTCAATTTGATTCACATATGCCGGATTTTGTGAGGGTTGGGGAATTCAAAGGAACCTTTCTCCTTAATATGGACAATGATGTAGGCCTGAGTGTCATTCATGAATAAAGGGATGGATGGTTATTGCAAAGTTCTTTAGTCAATTTGTCCCTGTTGGGGCAAATGTTCCTTGGCCTTGATGTCTTAGTGTTCCATGAGAAGTCCCTGCTGACTTGCAGTGCTCTGCTTCAATCTTCCGATGCCGCCAACCTCATTGATTGCTCGTATCTTTTGCCCGGCCAGCCAGTCATCAAAGATGATTGGTTGGACCTCAAGCAAAGATTAAAAGAAGAAACCAGGCTTTATTGTTCCCATAAACACTAATCTTTACTTCCTCGATGAGGTTTGAAATTCTTATAGCCACAGCATGAAACGTAGCAAGTACTCCTTCATACATTCACCAGGGATTTGGCACAACTAGACAAGGTGCCAATGGTCTATGTCAAAGATTCTACAGGTTGCAAACTTCCTCAGGAACCTCTTGGAAAACTTTGCAAATCATCCAATTGAGGTTCAGCTCCAAATGATAAAACCCTGCCAACCATTCGCAGTTAGGGTCATGAGGAAGAGTTGGAAGAATGATGTGCTTTTTAAGCCTCAGAACCTGAGTACAGTCTAGAAGTGGTTGAGATGGTCCAGCAAGGTGCTCCAATCTCATGGCTCAAAATGGTGCATCCTGAACTTCCAAACCATTCAACAGCTTCATCAAAGCCTAGTGAAAGCAAGTCATGGCTTGGCTTGGTTGCTGCTCTGCCATCATTGCAATCTAAGCTTAGTTATAGTTTTATGTTCGTTGATCCACACACATTAGCGAATTTTTGGGGGGCTTATGATGGCGTTAGGAAAAATCCAGGTATTGTTCAAGTTGCAAATGGGTCATAGTGCCCTAATGCATTGATATCGAAGCCCAATCGAAAAGTTCAGGTCCCAGAAGGGGCAGCTCCAAAGAAGCTGAACCTTGGGATAACAAACCTCACTCCCACATTGCCGATCTCCAGCTACTCCACCAGCATCCAGGACAGTTCCACCAGTATCCAATATTAACTCTACTAGCATCATGTATAATCCATGGCCTAGTGCCCACCTAGCTGAGCTAAATAAGCAAGCTTCCTTGTCCATCCTCATCTACCTGAGATGCACTTCCCATTGTTGAATCCTCCCTTCTGAGGTGAATTTCCAATGTGAATTCAGCATGTCTCAGCACGAGCTCCACCGAATGGTCTAGGTTCCTCAAACTAATCATACATCACTATGATATCTAAAACAACAGATAATAAGCTAAATTGCACGGCCAAATCAAGAAGAGGATATCAAGGAGCATCATAACACTAGCCAAGATTCCCAGCCCATACCACAACATTTCGTTTAAAGGGACACTTTCAAAAGACTCAGGCCCCTCTATAAAATGACGAGAATTTCATAGGAGAAGGAGCACATTCTTCAACAAAGCACAAGCTTCAAAGTTTTGATTGAGATATCATTGTTGTCCCTCACGAAAGAAGCATGATCAGCATTCCATTCATTTGACCAGAGCATACAATATCTTTAGATCCACTCAGCTCACTACAGTCCTAATGAAAGAGTCACTTGGGCAAAGAGTCAGTCCTCCAACAAGACAAGATCATTTTCCCTCAATGAGGGTCTTTCTACCCCACAAAATCTTATTTTCAGCGAGTTATCTCTTTCCTTTGCCCTGACGCCTTTCTGATTAACAGATGCATTATAGGCTTCAGAGTAAGAGGAGACCCCTAGGGACATATCCCTAGCCCTTATAACCTCTTGTTTTGTGCTGTGGTGTGTAGGATTCAATATTCAATGGTCTAGAACTTGCTCCTTCAGCAAAAAGCTCATTGGGTCAAATTTAATTTCCGCATATCCATCAAAATTCTTTGACCAAAATAATGCACTTGCAAAGTTCAAACCCCTACTTTGATATCAGATCAATATTCGAAGCCCAATTAATCCATGAAATGGAACAATGAATAAATGTACACAGAGCAACATTGATACAGCTGCACCTCAGCCGAAACAATTGTGTATTTGACTAGCCCATAACATCCCAGAAGTTCCTCATTAACAATAAACATGGTACAGAATATGTGAAGATAAATATGGATCAAACATGGTACAAAATAGTGGTTATAGACAAACCTAATTATAACCAAAACCAAAAATACCCACTTCTCACAATATATATATATATATAGGAAGATTCACAGACAACGACTCATTTAGGTCCAAGATATAATTACAAATTGAAAATATTCGCTTTTCAGATCCCAAGACCACAGCGAAAATGCCATAATCTGTCGAATGGTCCTGGGTTATGATCACCGACAAAAATACACATTTTTTTCACAACTCAAATGCACTGAGAGAACAAGCCCACAATATTTTTCTGTTTCCTGACTTTGATGCCACCCACTCGTTCTGTCACAAAATAGTTACTTTTTGCTTCTCATTTTACTTCTCCTTTACAGTACTCTTCACTGTCCTTCCTTCTGCCAGAAAAGAGTAAATACCCTTATATCACTTTCCTCTCAACTGCTACAGCATTTTCCCTTGAGTAATCCAGGGGATGCAAGGGAGTGGAGAAGTTTAAAAAGAAAACAGGGATATTGAGTGGAGGGAGGTGGTTACAGCTTCTCTGAAGTTGAGGATAAGTGGAGTCAGAGAGCATAGGCAAATCAGGGGAGAAGGGGTGCCGCGATGCCAGAAGCGTCGCAGCGCATACGACGACATATGGCAGCTGCTTGATTAGGTCTAACGGCTGCCATTTTACCTTTTATAAAAAAAAATTAGTTTTATTTGAAAATAATAGATGCTGCGACGCAGCCATTTGACGTAAACACAATTAGGCGTCATTTCAAGCACAAAATCATTAGTTGACGATTGTAGAAGAAGCGGAAGTGTCAGAAACCCCTTTCTCTCTTTCAATTTGCACCTAACTACTGATAAATTTGCTTAAAGATTTGAGAAAGATGTTGGCATGGATGAGGAGAAAGAGGAATACATGACTGAGTATTTAGTAAGAGAAAGATGAGGAAATATAACATCAAAAATCTGGTATTACTGCAACGCCTCTGGTACTGCTGAGCGGTACCGCAGCGGAGTCAAGGAGAAGCGGCAAAGGGGGACAAAGCGGCGGCAGAGTCAAGGAGAACCCAATTATTGTTAAGCCACTAAGGTATTGCTATCATTTTGTTTGGTTATGTTTTTTGTCTGATTTTGATTTCCCTTTAGTTTCGTTTAATTTTCAGTTTTTTGAGCTTCATATGATTTCTCGGCCCATAAGCCTCATTTATTTATTATGGATTTTCGGTGGTTTCTAAACATGAAAATAATGTTGCAGTGATTTTAGTGTAATCAGGGAGAGCAGTTATGGGGAAATTTCATAATAGTTCGTTATGACGTTATATACAAAATCTCATAATTGTTATGAAATATCATAACAGTTTATTTATTATGGATTTTCGGTGGCTTCTAAACATGAAAATAATGTTGTGGTGATTGCAGTGTAATCAGGGAGAGCAGTTGTTATGATGAAATTTCATAAAAGTTTGTTATGACATTATATACAAAATTTCATAACTGTGATGAAATTTCATAACAGCTTATTTATTATGGATTTTTGGTGGTTTCTAAACATGAAAATACTGTTGTGATGATTTCTTAACATTGCACGTAGTCGTTTTTCATTTCTAACAATTTCATAACTGTTTCATACAAATGCTAATGGTTGGCACGACGATTACATGCACATGTATTGTTTAACGACTTTCATGATGCTATTTTATACTGTTACAGTACGCTGTCATAATATGGATCAAAACACGCCAAAAATTGGCCTAACTTTTAAAAATATGGATGATATTTGGGAGTACTAAAAGTAATATGGTAATCAAATGGGATTTTCAATACAAAAGCATTTAGTTGGGAAATCTAAGATTGTTAAGCTATTTATATCTAAAACATTCTATTATTCAAGAGAAGTGACGAATCTACAGGACAAATGATAGCTTGAAAATGCAAAACAATGGTGAGAAATACATTATGGCTGTCCTGCTAAGATAGATTGTGTTCTTATTAGGAAGATTGGAAAAATAAGTGCTAAAAATTTTATTGAATCACAACCACGAACTCGAGCCTCAAAAAACAAGGCACATTCTTAGATTGCAAAAGGAGGTTTCAGAAGCATATGGTCATCTAATTGAAATGACCCATGACACCTGTTTAAAACCGTGTGAAATCCACGAGCTAATTGTTCTTGAGGTTGGTGGTAGGAGTAATGTTGATTATACTATGGAAAACCAAAAAACATTCCTCCACAATAGAATATGGAGCTTCATGAGGCGAGGGCCATGCTTTCTTATTTCCAAAAGAAAAAAATTGCAGTAACTTTTTATTTTTTAGTGATATGCAGTTAGACAATGAATACTGTGTGACTAATTCATTCTGGGTGGATCCAAAAATGATTGCTAATTACCAATTATTTGGTAATATAATATATTATACAACTTACGGGACAAACCCAGGTTTGCGGCCTTTCAATGTTTTAACAGGTTCTAACCATCACAAAACAACATTTGTATTTGAAGCACCATTATCGTACAATGAAATGGATGACTTTTTTATTTTATTATTTGAGACCTTTTTAAAATGCTACAGTGACTAGGCTTCTTAAACTAAATCATGCAAAACGGATGCCAAATGTTTAAAACCTCGGAGATTTTGTGTTCACATGATTGTAAAATATTTAACATACAAGACCTACGATCCATACCAGAGAAATAGATTTTGAAAAGGTGGACTCGGAAAGCAATGGATGACGCTTTACATGTGAGTTCATAGAATTTTCCATATTTAGAATATCCAAAAACTTGCTCGGGACAGATTTCGGTGAGGTTTACACGTAGTTGTCTACGTATTGCACGTAGTTCTAAATGGAGAGGAAAGTTGAAGGCAAAGATTACAGAGATTAAGAAAATAGTCTAGAGGTTTTCAAATGTTGAATTTACAGAAAGTTTAGCCAATGTTATGTTGACACAAATCACAGATGGGATAATGAAGACTCTCAAGTATAAGGGAGGAAGAAGGGACCCCAAAATGTTGTTTAGAAAGAAAAAAAAAATTAACAAAATCTGACAAATCATTACGAATGTTGGGAACCAGGTTAGTTACTGATCAATACACTTGAATATGCTATAATGTTAGTTGCTCATGGAATATTTCATTTCTCACTGATTATTTTCACTGATTATGCCATGATATTATAAATAAAATTCATCATTTTACTCTTCTCTATTTAACAATTTTTATCAAGAACAACTCTTAAATTCTGTTGCAGATGTCAATATTGCAAATGTTGAATGCTACTCCAAATACAACCGCCATTCTGTGATGGTTGAAACCTATAAAAACACTATAAGGCCGCAAACCTTGGTTTGTCTTATAAGTCGTATCAAATGTGACGACATTGTCAAATACATGGTAATCAACAACCATTTCTAAATCCCATAATAAATTAGTCGCAAAACCTTCGTTATCTAACTGCATATTACTCAAAAATAAAGAGTTCTGCAATTTTTTCTTTTGAAAATAAGAAATTATGGCCCCCGCCTCACCAAGCTCCATACTCCACTGCCTCCTAGCACAAAGGAATGTTTTTTAGTCCTCCGTTGTGTAACTAACATTACTCTTACCACCAACCTCAACAAAATTAGCTCATGGATCTCACATGGTCTCAAACCGGTATCATGGGTCATTTCAATTAGATGACTGCGTTTCTAAAACCTTCCTTTGCGATTTAAGAATATGCCTAGTTTCTAGAGGCTCGAGTTCATAGTTGTGTAATTTAACAAAATTTTTAGCACTTTTTTTTCCATTCTCCCTAACAAGAACACAATCCATCATAACAGAATAATCACAGCGTGCCTCCCACTATTGTTTTGCATTTTCAACCCATTACTTGTCTTGTAGACATGTCCCTTCTCTTAAACAACTGAATATTCTAGACATTACTTGTGACAGCCCGCGGTCATAGGCCTCAAATGACCTCCGTCAAAGTTCATATTAATTGTGACGGACCAGGGTTCTAAAAAGGCTACAGCACCCATCCATCCATAACACAAGACAAATGAGCCATGGGTCTGTCATAAATAATCATTCGTAATTTAAAAAGTCATGCACACACACACTACACACATAGGATCCAGTCGATCAGACATCATAAGTGGGCCCCAACTTGGCCGGTCTAGGTTCTCGGTCGACCTTAACTCGGTCGGTTGGCTATTAGGAAAGAACTTTTAACACATGAGATGCCACTAGGAACCAAAATTACTCAATCATAAAATTCTGCGGAAGTAGACAATTTTTCATTAATTTATACAGCGGAAATCATAAAACGAAGTCTCCAAAATGACCAAAATACATCAAGTTGATCAAAACTGCTACATGACTCTAGATCCATCCTTCTGCCTAGCTAAACCGTCCGACTCTATTCTCTCTCGTTCGGAAGGAATTCTTGCTCATCTGGAAGTAAGAAAAAGCAGTAATGAGTGAGCAGATTGCTCAGCAATGCACAAATAAACAAAGGCATGCATACTTATTACTTCAAAATGAAATCAAAAGAAATAGAAATGAGAGCACCAACATGCAAGAGGGTTGGTAGGAGTAGGTGGAGGTAAATCACCTACTTGGTACTTCTTTTCTTTTTCCTGTTTCTCCTCCTAGAAGGTCAACGGAGTAGGTGGGAGCAAGTAACCTACTCTAATTTGACCGATTGGACTTTAATCAAACCGGCAGACAAACCAGTCCGGTTACTATCTTTCTAAGTCCTCAGTCTCTATCATAAATCATCGGTTGTTACCGTTTATTTATAGTCCGCGGTTTCTTGGGCATTTCGGTTATTTCTCCAAATTTCGGTCTATGACTATAAATCCGGTCATCTCCTTTATTCCAGACAGCTCAACAATTCAGTCCGGTTAGCTCTCCAATTCTAGACAGCTCCACAATTTCCTGACAGCTTAACAATTTTCAGACAGCTCCACAAATTCCGGACAGCTTATCAATTTCCGGACAGCTCCACAAATTCTGGGCAGCTCAACAAATCAGTCCGGTTAAATTCTCCAAATTCCGAACAGCTCCACAATTTCCGAACAGCTCCACAATTTCCGGACAGCTCCACAAATTCCGGGCAACTCAACAAATCAGTCCAGTTAAATTCTCCAAATTCCGGAGAGCTCCACAAATTCCGGAAAACTCCAGAAATTCCGGGCAGCTCAACAAATTAGTCCGGTTAAATTCTCCGAATTTCGGACAGCTCTACAATTTCCGGACAGCTTCTCTAATCTGGCCGGCCATCCAAACTAGCCGTTTATTTCTTCAGTTGTTTTGTCATTAAAGCTGGTCAACTATACGCCAAATCCGGTCAACTTTTCTAATCCGGTCACTACCTTAACTGTTCTTCTATTTTAATCCGATCAACTTGTGACCGATTAACTTCTCTAATCGGTCAACCTTCCTATCCGGCCAACTTTCTTAATCAGGTTAGGTTGCTACCTTGGCTGATTTCTCCATTAATGTCATGAGAGACTAAGTCTCAGGAATTCAATCTTTACAATTCTCCTCCACTTATAAAATTTCATTCCCGAAATTTGATGAAACTCAAAATTTAACAATCGGGGAAAACCCTTTTCAGATTCTTTCTTCATATTCCTACGCCACATCTTTGATCTCGTGACTTATCCTAAAAAAGCCTTACCCAAATGAATCATCCAAATTCCCAGTATCTCATGTTTTCCTATCCAAGCCTGGTTAGAACTTTATCATAAGACAATTTTCTTAGCTCTCACAACAGTTATCCTGATCACAAACCAACTTCCTCAATTACAGTAATTCGCCCAATTTCAAAGATAGGTCTAATTATTGACTACCTCTCTTAATTCAAAACTTCGAACGAACCAACAGGCTCTCACCTCGATTCTTCCTAAAAGCTTCAACAATGAGCATACTTGGGACCTCAATCTTATTTTGCGATTTCTAGGCCATGGGCCCACCACGCTTCCACTACACTACTCTAATTGATCATTTACTTGCGTACTAAATTTCAACTCGCAAGTTTCCTCCGTTGGTCCATATCAGACACTTAGGTTACACAGCCGCTATAAGCCTAAGAAGGTCCCAAAGATATCAATATATCCAAGGCAAAACCCATAATCCTCAAACTACGACTAGCATAGGAAACAAAACTGAGGCAATTATCCCAAAATTTTGGTATAGTCTTCAAATTGCCATCAAAATCTCAAAACCCAAATATTTAACAACTTATCATGATATGGACAAGCCAACTTATTAACCTCGATCGGATCATCCATATCATGATGGATGGGCTATCTTATTCTACCAATTCACAATTATCCAAATGGTATCCCTAATTCTTGCTGCCATAACAACTTCGAATCTGACACGGTGAGGGCTTCTCATCTCATAATACTATGACATCACCACCTAGGAGGCAACTCTCCTTTGTTTAGATATTAGGAGCTACTCAAGATTCATCCTACCACAACCCCTGTCAATTCTCAAGCAAAAATCCCAATAGCTAATTCCAGATTACGGGTGGAGTGATTCCAATCGTAGACTTCTCACCATCTAGACCCAAAGAATCCACCCATATATGATGTAGGGAAAATATAATCTAAGCTCTCCTCAAAAGCATCAAATTTACTTGACCCATCAGGAATTAACCCAAACGATAAGGTCAACAATTAATCCTCATCAAACGATTTATAGGTAAGACGACACTAGTTTCCTGATTTCTCAATCAACCCTAACTCATACTCAAAATTTCACAATCCAAATGCAGGATGTAATATCTTACCAATCCAATTTATACTAGTACGGCGGCTCACTAACCCAATTGCCACCCAAAATTAGGTCAAGCTCGGTACCTCAAAACAACTTAATTCAGCCCAGTCAATCCTATCAACAGACCAAAAAAAAATGTCATGGTCATCGATATAACTAACACAGTTCTATGGTCCTAAAACAAAGGAATAGACTTAGGAAACACAGTATACAAAAGAAATTATAGATTCAGAATCCAACAATACGTATATTGAAAAATCTTACCTTCCACCATATCTGTTGAAACTTCTGCCTCCTTCGCAAAGACTGCAAACATTTTGGCCAGAACAGTTGGTTTGGATAACTAAATCTAACCAGTCTAACGTAGTTCTCCTACGCCTTCATCTTTTCATTTGATCAACATTAATCTACATAAGCTTCCGCATAAATTCAGATCAAACCTAAGGCATCTCTTTCTCTAATACCACCTGTGACGGCCCGCGGTCATAGGCCTCAAATGACCTCCATCAAAATTCATACTAAGTGTGGCGGACCAGGGTTCTAAAAGGGCTACAGCACCTGTTCATCCATAACACAAGACAAATGAGCCATGGGTCTATCATAAATAATCATTCGTAATTTAAAAAGTCATGCACACACACACTACACACACAGGATCCAGTCGGCCGGACATCATAAGTCGGCCCCAACTTGGCCAGCCAAGGTTCTCGGTCGACCTTAACTCGGCCAGTCCGCCACTAGGAAAGAACCTTTAACACATGAGATGCCACTAGGAACCAAAAGCGAAAATCATAATACAAAGTCTCCAAAATGACCAAAATACATCAAGTTGATCAAAACTACTACATGACTCCAGATCCGTCCTCCTGCCTAGCTAGACTGTCCGACTCTATTCTCTCTCGTTCGGAAGGAATTCTTGCTCATCTAGAGGTAAAAAAAAATAGCAAGGAGTGAGCAAATTGCTCAAAAATGCACAAATAAACAAAGGGATGCATACTTATTACTTCAAAACGAAATCGTAAGAAATAGAAATGAGAACACCAGCATGCAGGAGTATAAAACATGAATCCAATACATTTTCATGAGAACTGATTTCCAAACGAGTTTCAAATCCAAAATCAACTTTCCATTCAAAATACTGGTTACATTTTAGGCCTGCAGCTACTCGACCATCATATCGAAACTAGCTACATTTAAGGCTTGCAGCTACTCGACTGTCATATCGAAATTGGCTACATTTCAGGCCTGCAGCTACGGCTGTCATGTCTTGAGCTTCAAATAATCTGAAATTTTTAAAGAGCAATCTTACTTTTACAAATCGCGAATAAACATGCAATCGGATGAAGTTTTTAAATAACAAACTGATATTTGTTGACAATACTTAAACATGCAACATGACTTTTCCCATTTACCAAAGGTTTGAACTTTACTAGATCTTACAGAAAAGCCGAACTCAAATATCAAGAGGAATACCAACAAAATTTCAAACGTAAACCATGAATAAATCCCAACATATAAAACATAATACATGCACTAAGCATGAAACATGAGAAAACAATTGTCATTGCATGTGTTACGTATAAATACAGCGACGAAGGGTATTAGAACAATAATACCCGAAAGATTCAGACAAAAATTAGCAACAACCAATGACGAAGCATAGAATACACTTGCCTGAAATTCTGATCTATGAACTTCCCTTACTTAGATCTGGCCGGAAACTCTTCCCCTCCTTCTCCTTCATGCTTCTCTCACAGCTTGCCCAACCCTCTTTCCTAACTCCCAAAGTTCAGCATTTATAGACGAGAGGGTTAGTGGGAGTAGGTGGGGATAAGTCACCTACTTGGTATTTCTTTTCTTTTCCCTTTTCTCCTTCTAGAAAGACAACGAAGTAGGTCAGAGTAGGTAACCTATCCTGATTTGGCCAATCGGACTTTAATCAAACTAGCAAACAAATCAGTCCGGTTACTATCTTTCTAAATCCTCAATCTCTATTATAAATCTTCGGTTGTTACTGTTTATTTATAGTCCGCAATTTCTTGGTCATTTCGGTTATTTTTCCAAATTCCGGTCAACGACTATAAATCCAGTCATCTCCTTTATTTCGGACAGCTCAACAATTCAGTCTGGTTAGCTCTCCAATTTTGGACAGCTCCATAAATTCCGAACAGCTTAACAATTTCTGGACAGCTCCACAAATTCCGGGCAGCTCAACAATCAGTCCGGTTAAATTCTCCAAATTCGGACAGCTCCACAATTTCCGAACAGCTTAACAATTTCCGGACAGCTCCACAAATTCTGGGCAGCTCAACAAATCAATCCAGTTAAATTCTCCAAATTCTGGACAGCTCCACAATTTCCGAACAGCTTCTCTAATCCGGCCAGCCATCCCAGCCGGCCATCTACTTCTTCAATTGTTTTGTCATTAAAACTAGTCAACTATATGCCAAATCCGGTCAACTTTTCTAATCCAGTCACTACCTTAACCGTTCTTCTATTTTAATCTGATCAACTTCTCTAACCGGTCAACCTTCCTATCCGGCCAACTTTCTTAATCTGGTTAGGTTGCTACCTTGGCCGATTTCTTCATTAAGGTCGTGAGAGACTAAGTCCCAGAAATTCGATCCTTACATTACCAATTTATCAATCTTACATTTCCTAAAAAATGTTTTCATAATAAAAATCTCATTTGATTACTATGTAACTTCCAATACTCCTAAGCATCATACATATTTTTGAAAATCATACCAACTTTTGGGGTGTTTTTATCCCAATTATGACTGCATATTGTAGCAGTATAAAAATAGTATTATGAAACTCGTTAAGCAATACATATACATATGATCATCATGCCAAGCATTAGCATTTGTACAAAATGAATATGAAATTGTTAGAACCGAAAAACAACTCCGTGCAATGTTTAGAAATCACCACAACAGTATTTTTCAAATTTAGAAACCACTGAAAATCCATAATAAATAAACTGTTATGAAATTTCATAACAGTCATGAAATTTCATCATAACAACCACTCTCCCTGATTACATTAAAATCACTGTAACATTATTTACATATTTGGAAACCACCGCAAATCCATAATAAATAAGGGAGGTTTATGGGCTCAGAAATCAAATAAAGCTCAAAAAACTGAAAATCAAATGAAGCTAAAGAGAAATCAAAATCGGACAAAAAACATAACCAAACGAAACGACAGCAATACCTTAGTGCCTTGACAACAATTGGATTCACCACCAGCCACTGCTTCGTCCCTCTCTACCGCTTCTTCTTGACTCCACCACCATTCCACTCAGCAATACAAGAGGCATCACAGTAATACCAGATTTTTGATGTTATATTTTCTCTTCTCCCTCTTACTAAATACTCGGTCACATATTCCTCACTCACCTCATCCATACTCACATCTTTCTCAGATCTTTAAGCAAATTTATCAGTAGAGAGGTGCAAATTGAAAGAGAGGAAGGGGAAGGGGAAGGGGTTTCCGATGTCGTACACGCTGCGATGCCCCGTTCGCCCATAGCATAGGTACGAGAGGATTAAACTAAATTTCCCTAAAATTAATTTAATTTGAAATTAAATAACAGATAAAGATCGGGTCGGGTTATCCTACAGGAGGACCTAATACATTGAAATAACAAAAACATAAATGAGAGGACAAGAATAAAGGGAAAAACCTTGAGTGCTGACATCCTCAATATTGTCTGGAGCATCCTCGTTGCAGGGAGGATTTGACTTCGTTTCCACAGGCGAAGGATTTTGGGGAGAGGAACGACTTTTAGATGAGAATAACCTGCCGATGAATCTGGATGAATGAAAAGAAGAGGAAGCGCAATAGGGTGATGATAAGATGATGGGACTCCGATGCCAAATCTGACAGAGACGGTAGCGATAGACGCGTCTCCGCAAGAGGACTGCTGCAGTGCTCATAAGGTCTCAGGTTTAGGGTTTTGACAACGCCATCCCTCGGCTCTCGCCGGCTGGTAATTCACGATCTTGTGAATCACCGGCACGGTGTGTAATCGCATTTGAAATTTTGATTTATATGGATTGTTGAGCTTTATTTTTGGGAAATTATATAAAAATATAGTTGGATTAAAAACAAAAATATTGTAAATGCTGTAAAAAAAAATAATA
>JAODPA010061439.1:0-11148 GCA_025585075.1 Nepenthes mirabilis | reverse complement strand
AATAGTTTAAGTATAATTATTCAATTTAAAAATAAACAATCAAGGTATTATAAGGCATGAATTTTAAAATATTCTTTTAGTAATTGATGGGAACGCCAGTAGAAGATTGACCCACAAAAGAAAATGGCCCAAATCCAGCAGTGGTCTATTTCTACCTGGGTCGGAATAGCAAGTGGGTCGACAGTAGCCCAAGATCAACGAAGGCCCATCTAAGTTTAGGACGGTTACCGATGCCATTGATCGAGAAAGTGGCAAGTAGACTGGCAACGACCCAGGATGAACGTGGCCTATACGTCTGTCTTCAAGCTGCAACGGTCGTCTACTCTAATTTTTCGTATTTTCAAGAAAGAATTCTTTATTATAACGGTAATCTCGAGAATCAAAGCACACCTTGGGAAAAAGCCCCAAGATTCACGCGCAATCTGAAGAAAATCCTAACGGTTACCAAACACAGAAGGAAGAGATCCATCTCCTTAACTATTATAGCAAAAAATGGCGCTCACATCTGTGCAGGAAAGGCAATGATCCTCCATAAAAGGCAAGCATCCAGACTCGCCACATAAGCCAAAGCGCCATGGCTATAAAAGGCCATGGACGCCCTCCAAAGGCAACGCTCTCAATCGCTCACTAAACGTCCTCAAGCATACTCAAGCTCTCAAAAACTTTCTAAAACTTTCGAGCATCCCAGCACACACTCTCTCTACTACTAGTTCCTTGCAAACTCAGTACTTAGAGAGATTACTCTCCACGAGTATCTAAAACCATACTCTCTATGAGTGTACTTCCCACCAACATCCATAAAATACACTGCCATCATTTATTTCTATATCTTTTGCATCCACCTTCTATTCTCAAAAGGTTACTTATTGATTTGAGTGACGGAGTGTTTTCAGTGGGACCAAATATTGCCGTCATCTGACCTATTGTTTGAAGTTGTGGTGTGCAGGACCCGAAACTCAAAGAACGGAGACCAAAATTTAACAGATAACTCGAATCGAATCTATTTGAATCATAGATCATAGACGCATCATTGGCGTCGTTTGTAGGAACGCTAACTAATGGCCAACCGCTTTCATCCTTAAAAACAAGTGCCATTAAGCAAATTGGTGAACATTAGGGCTCAAGCTAGCTCTCCTGCTAGAGATGTAACCTCTCCTGACCACGAGCACTCAGCTGGTAATCTGATCGGAGGGCAGCCTGCACATTTTTTTCTTAACCTGGTGGAGTAGATGAATAACATATCTAGAATGCTTCAAATATTCTACACTCACTAGGGTAAGAAGAAGCACGAGGTTCCACCCTCCTCGATTCCTGTTCCGGCCTTCAGGCAAGGAGGCCAGAGGAAGAAGAAGTCGGCCAAGAAGGCTATGAGGTCAGGTAACTCTCATACTCTGGAGGCCTCTAACGCTTAGAGCCGTTTAAGGCTTAAAGGGTGCTTGGGCCATGGGATTCCGGATGAGAGCCTCGAGAGAAGAAACCCCCAATATTATCGAGATGAGCCATGGCCTCAAGCTCAGGAGGAAGCCTCCCGGATCGTCCAATCCACCAGCAGTATCAGCCGGCCAGTTATGCGCCGCATAGTAAAAATAACGGAGTTAAGGACATACCTCAACTCCAAGAGATCCGAAAATGCCTCCAAAGTGGAGGAAATGTCGAGAAGATTTGGAACCACGTATTTAAAGGCGACAACGAGCATGTCGTCGATCTGGAGAGGTCTCCCTTCTTTGCTGAGATATTAAACCAAACATTGCCAGCCAAGTTCAAGATGTCAGCATTGAATTTTTATGATTGGAGCACTGATCCCATGGACCACCTAGATCACGTCCACACCCATCTTAGTTTCCAAGGCCTGGAGGATGCGGCAATATACCGATATTTCCTTCTCACCTTGAAGGTAGATGCCCAGATCTAGTTTCACTGGCTCCCATCGAACTTGATCTGGAGTTTTTGGGAACTCATCGATTTCTTCTTCACCCAGTACGCTTCTAGTTGTCGAGAAGAAAAACAATCTTGGCATCTCTCCCACATCAAATAGAAATAAGGAGAGAACCGAAGAAAGTTTTTAGAGCGATTCATCTCTGTGTTGGTACACGGCGACTTCTTCAAGCACCTGGCCCATAAGAAACCGTAGACCTTCCAGGAAGTAGAGGCAATCACTAGATCGTACGTGGCTGCTGAAGAGGTCAACGACGCTAAGCATCTTGAGAGGACTGACCAGCCTTACTCTTTCCCAGTTGAGGGAAAGAGGAAGAACGGTGGTAGCGACAATCCTCGCCGGAAGCAGTACAGGGTTGGAGCACTGGACCATAAGAAGTACAAGCCGACCTACCTGACTCTTCTCAACTACACATGGGCCAACGTATTCATGCATATCCGTGGTAAGAAGTTTCTCAAGTGGCCAAAGCCACTGAAGAACACGGATGGAGAAAATCCAGTAAAATATTACAATTTTCATCGATCTCCGGGACATACCACAGAGGAATCTAAGATGCACTAGCGGGAGATTGAGAAGCTTATTCGAATGGGCCATCTCACCAGGTACGTCAGAAACCCTGAGCAAAGTTTTGGCACCTCAGGAGGAGAAGGGTCATATCCGTCTCAGCCACGGAACTAGATCGTGGTTTAAGTGGTCAATATGATAACGACCTGACCGTTCAAGACCTAAGTAGATCACAAGGAGAGCCAAGTTCGACCCAAGAAGTAGAGAGTAGAGAAAAATATCATTAACTTTAGTGATAGTGATGTGGCTCATGTACTCTGGACAATCAACTAAAACAAGTTTTGATTGATAATAAAAACTCAAAGGATTTCCTTTATCTCGAAACCTTCTTTAAACTTGAGTTAAAAAGAATCAGCTAAAACCTGCTGAAGAGCCACTGTATAGCCTAGACAACGAACCTGTGGTTGTCCAAGAAACAATACTGTTAGAGGTCACCCTGCGCACGTATCCTAGAACGGAGAATTGTACACTCACATTTCTGGTTGTTGACATGTCCTCCGTATATAACGCTATCCTAGGCCAGTCATGAGTAACAGTGTATGGAGCCATCACTGCAATACTACATTTAAAACTAAAATTTCTAACAGTATGCGGTATCGCTGAAGTGTTGGGTGACCAAGTAATTGGGTGAACATGTTACTTGTTATAGATTGCCCCAAGCGGCAGCAAAAGACCTACAAGAGAACTGGACCATCGAGACGAAGCGACATTGTAGTAGGCGCAGTCCGGAGAGGCCATCGACCTAGTACCACTAAATTCGGAGGATCCGGAGTTGTGTGTACAGATTGGGGGCTTACTCGCCTGACTCCTGCGTAATGAGCTAATAATGTTCTTGAGACAGAATGCTGATATCTTCGCTTGGACACCCGCTGACATGCCTAAAATTTCGTTTAGAGTAATGGTACATAAGTTGGGTTTCGATCCCGACCGTAAACCTATCAGGCAAAAGCGGAGGAGCCATTCCGTAGAGAAGCTCATAACCATTTGGGAAGAGGTAAAAAAGCTATTAGTTGTCAATTTTATCAGAGAAGTCTAATACCCGGATTGGCTCTTCAATATCGTCATGGTGAAGAAAAGCAACATGAAATAGCGGATGTGCGTCAATTTCACCGACATCAACAAAACCTACCCGAAGGACAGTTTTTCTTTGCCCAGGATCGACTTATTGGTAGACTCGACTTCTGGACACGAGCTATTGAGTTTGACAGACGCATACTCGAGATACAATAAGATCCGAATGAGCCCAATGGATAATAAGCACACCTCGTTCATAACCGATCAAGGCACTTATTATTACAAGGTCATGCCTTTCGGTCTAAAGAACGCAGGTGCAACTTACTAAAGGCTTGCGAATAAGATATTCGAGAAGCAAATCGGTCGCAATATAGAGGTATACGTCAACGACATGCTCGTCAAAAGTAAGACCACCAGTGACCATATTCGTGATCTGACTGAATCATTCGATGTACTCCATGCACACCAGATGTATTTAAATCAATCAAAGTGCGTGTTCGAAGTGTCCTCAAGGAGGTTCTTTAGTTTCATTGTCTCTCAGCGGGGGATTGAAGCAAACTCAGAGAAGATCAAGGCCCTCATAGACATGTCTCCGCTACGGAGCGTCAAGGATATCTAGAGGCTAACCGAAAGACTGGCAGCGCTGTCCCATTTCTTGGTAAAGTCGGGATACAAATATTAGCTTTTCTTCAATGCTTTGAGAGAGATGAAAGCGAACAGTTTCCAGTAAACTGCCGGAGTGCTAAGCCGCCTTTGATGAGTTGAAGTGATACATTGCCAGTCCTCCATTGCTGATATCACCCAGATATAGAGAGGAGCTATATCTCTACTTGGTAGTATCAGATATGACTCTTAGCTCAGTTCTCATATGCGAGGATTTTAACGCTCAGCAGCCGGTCTACTATGCGAGCAAAATGTTAACCAGCGTAGAGACCCGCTACTCGTACGCTGAGAAACTTGTTCTAGCGCTCGTCTTCTTAGCTCGAAAACTAAGACCATATTTTCAGACTCATTGCGTGGTTGTTTTGACCGATCAGCCACTGAAAAGCATTCCCCAGAATCCCAATATTTTTGGACCTCTGGTAAAGTGGGCTATCGAGTTGGAAGAGTTCGACATCGAATTTCGGTCTAGGCTAGCTATCAAGGGGCAGGCCCTTGTTGACTTCATAGTTGAAATTACGACCCAAATCGTTGATGAGCACCCCATTGAGGATGCAGATCACCGCCCAGAAAAGTCAGAATGGGTTCTCAACGTGGACAGTTTGTCTACCAACTCAAGCAGTGGTGTCGGAGTGGTCCTAAGGATCCTAGACGGGTTTGAGGTCAAGTATTCCCTTAAATTTAAGTTTTCGGCTACCAACAACGTTGTTGAGTACGAAATCCTATTAGTCAGATTACGACTAGTCAAAGAGTGATAAACTAAGCGGCTGACCATCTACAACGACTCTGAACTAGTCGTTAACCAGATCAACGGAAGTTTCAAGGCGTGCAACCCACTCTTGGAAAGATACTTGGCAAAGGTAAAAAAACGCTATCTGGAGATTTAACAAGCTAAACCTACTCCATGTCCCCATAACTTAAAATTGGAAGGCATACTAACTTGTTAGAGCGGCGGCTGCCGAAAATCCAGAAAGTACTTGGGGGACATGATGAAAGGTTTGAACACTCCTAGCATAGAGGAATAGGAAGCGATGTAAGTTTCTGACGTTGAAAATTGGATGACACCGTATTAGAGATATCTGACGGACGAAACACTGTCAGATAACGTAGACGAAGCCAAGTGAATCAAAAAGACGACCGGTTGGTACACCATAGTCGATGTATCATCGATGCGCTAGGGATATTACTAGCCAACAATGAAGAATGACTTCCCGGAGTTCCTAAATAAGTGCGAGAATTGTCAACTCCACGGCACTCTTCACCACCGACTACTCGTAGAGTTGAAATCTCTCCAAACCTCTTGGCCTTTCGCGCAATAGAGGTTTGACATTCTTAGCAAATTTTCTATCATGACTGGACAAAAAAGGTTCATCATCGCGAGCATAAATTGCTTTACAAAATGGGTTAAAGCAGCCCCGGTGGCCAAGATCACTGAGTACAATGCCCTAGAATTCATCCACCAGAGTATTGTGAGCAGATTTGACGTTCTCGAGATGATCGTGACTAACAATGGAAACTAATTCTTGGGAAAGCATTTTACCAAGTATTGCACTAGCTTGGTTATCAGATTGGTCCACACTTTGATAGTTTACCCTCAGGCAAACAGTTAGGTAGAAGTCACCAACCGTACACTACTCCACGATCTAAAAACCAATCTAGAGGACGCAGGAGGCTCCTAGGTCAACCAGCTACACTCCGTCCAATGGTCATATTGAACGATTCATAAGGAACCAATTCACGAGACATCCTTCAACGTCTACTACGGGACTGAGGCGATAATACCAATCGAGATTGGGCTCCTAAGTCTTTGAGTCAAAGCTTTCGATCTACTGGGCAACTTTTAAAAGATCAGCAAACACTTAGATCTACTGGAGGAAGCCCGTGACGAGGCCAGGATGCGCACAGCCGCCTACCAGTAGCGAATTTCTCGCTATTATAATAAGAAAAGAAAAATGCAGTAATTCAAAATTAGGGACCTGGTCTTGCGGAGCGTAGAAGTTATGGGTAAGACAGTCAATCGGAACAAGCTTTCCTTGAATTGGGAAGGCCTATTCCCTTTTTTAACCATTCTGCGAAACGGAATATACAAACTCTAAATCCAAAACGGCAAGCTAGTCCCACGGATGTGAAACACAGTCCACTTGAAGCGATACTACCGGTGAAGCTCCAGATAGGTCATCTGTATGATGTGGAGCATGTTTGTAACATTCATCATTTTTAATAAAGGTTATTCTTTTTCATTTGCATTGTTCCGTGCTTCTCTTTTCTATCTTTTTCTTTTTTCATATGAATGCTTAATTGCAGGTTGTACAAAATAAACGACCTAAACTGCTCCTAAATCGAGCAGGTTTTTACCCGCTCACAATGAAACATTAGTCATCTAAGTGGCCAATAAGCGGTTGGATTAAACCCTGGTTATCTAGGCAACCCGTAAGCAGTCGAATTAAATCTTGGTCATCCAAGCGGCCCGTAAGCGATCGAGTAAAATCCTAATCATCCAAGTGGCTTGTAAGCGGTTGAATAAAATCTTGGTCATCCAAGTAGCCCATTTGCAATCTAATCCTTAACCTTAGGAGCTTAAACGGCACATGTGACAACATCCTCTAACAGAAGATAGTGCAATCAATCTACAATGAGCAACAAATCAGGAACAAAGTACTCCGTCCAAAATTTGCCTGCCCAAAATTATACTTGAGCAGTGCCACCCAAATCTCAATTTGCGCTTAAGTATAAAAGTGGCTAGGCATGACATAAGGATTTCTTGATGTCTCCTCGAGGACTTAGGTCCATCTGAGATTACAGCACCCATCTCCAATGTTACGAGACGACCGGCCAGCTCATACAAAGTTCACAAAGCTGGCAAGCCAGTGCAAGTAACGAACAACTAGGGAAATCCAGATAAAATGATTGAGCACGATATGTCAGTAAAATAGTTATTTGATTAATGACAAATTTACAATTACAGCGAAAAGTAAAAGTATAAAAATCACAGTTAAGGAACAGAGCACCCAGGAGGATGCGGGAGAGGCCCCTGTACATCCCAAGAATAGTCCACGAGGTTCCCACACCACCAGTCACTATGATTTGCGAGGTCAAGGACGCTTATGGGAAAATCAGGATCCGCCAACTGGACAATGTGGCGACAAATGTTGACGCCTTTCCAGAGCCGCGCCCACACCACCTGAGTAACCTCCTGTGGACGTAGGCGGGTGGATAGCTCGTTCTCTAACGACGCTATCCTTCCCTAAAGCTTACCTATGAGCCCCTCCACCTAGGCAGCCTCTTTTTTCAATCTTGTAGATTTCACTCTCAGCTCAAACAACTCAGACTAAAGAGTAGCTTTTTCCTCCTGGTACTTCTGGACTTGGGCTCTCAGCAAGTCCATCTTCTCCTCTAGCTTAGAAATCTCTTCTTCTCGGTCTTCGATCACAGCGTCCCTCTGGCGCAATCCCTTGCGCACAATGCCCAATATCTTTTTTTCTCGAGGAAATCAAGGAAGTTAGGCAACGGCGACAAAGGAAGAAGAGAGGGGGAGCTTTGAAAAGTTACCAGCTAGACTCTTCGTTGCCTCCTTGTTGATCGGCCCTATGACCCTAGGCCTGGTGGCAGAGGACTAGGAGCGACAGTCTCCTGCACCAACTCCATGCTAATGTCAGTCGCCTCAAAAAGCTCTTCGGCAACTGGATCTCCTGGCACTGCAAACGGTTCCGCAGCTGATTCCTCCTGCTTAGCTTGCAACTCAGCAACTGGCTCCAAACTGACAACTCTAGGCAGCAGCTTGCGCTGCCAAGTCCTCTAGTTGTAATAGTGCTGCGACAGCGTCTCCTGTTGCGGCTCGCACGACAGCCTCAAAATCCTCCATAGAAGCATCTACTCTGGAGCGCTCTTCGATTCTAGCGACTTGTCTGGCCATTCTGTAGACCGGTTCTGTAGGGGATGAAAAAGAAGGCTCTATCATTACAACCTTCTTCTGTCTTGGATTACTAGGAGCATCATTGATGGAGAGAGCATCGGCCTTCCTCTTGCGCTACAACACCACCGGCGAAGGTTTGACCTTCTAAACCGGTCAATGAGCTTTCCTAACTTCCTTTCTGAAAATCAGGTGATTCCTCCTAAACTCGGAGAGATGCTCCCTCACCAACTGCAATAATGGATCCACAGTCCCCACCCCTTCTTTCGTGGGCTTCCTGGTGAGGCTATCGGGAAACTTGCCCCAATCCCGAGACAAGGGTTAGGAATCAACAATGCAAATGAAAAAGAAACGATCCTTCCAATTCTTAAGGGAGTCATATATTGCACTGCTGATGTGTAGCTCCTTGGGAGAAAGGGAGATCCAATCCCCGCTCTAAGTGAATCAAAATATCATTGTGACGGCCTCCATCGTTAACAGCCATGAGTGGTAATGAAGGAACACGTACAACGAGCAAAGATGTCGCACAACATTAGCATGAAACCATGTGATAGGAACTCTAAACGCCGTGAAGATAGCAAGCAGCTCCTCTGGTACATGGAGACGAATCCACTCCTCAGATGAGTCTCATATACAACAATATGCCCCGCAGGAGGAGAGCATGCCTTGTACTGCTCCCTCGGCATCGTGAATATAATGTGCGACGGGATGTTGTACTCAATATATAACTCTCTCACCTCACAAGTGAAAATGACTGAGGCAATTTCTAAAACGGAAGATGCCATGAAAGTAGGAGTAAGAAGAGAGACAAGGGCTTAGAATATTTGAAAAGAAAAGTGTGAGAAGTTTGAATTGGCGAACAATTTTTATAAAAGCATGTAGCTGTTGGAATAAGACAGTGCATCGAAAAGGTGCGTCAGTCATTACGGACACGTGTCGTTTTCGGAGAGGGTACAGTCGAATCAGATCTTCTAGAGAATTAATTATCGGGATCACAAATTCCCTACTTGATGACAAGTGGTAAACTTTTTGACTGCAAGTCCGGCGGCATAATAATGTGTCAATTCAGTTCACAACACTTCTCTAGATTTTAACGAGGTGGTCAACGAATCCGGTCAACTCTCCTTCCGGTTTAGTTCTCCGAATTCTTACCAAGATGGTCATCGAATCTTGTTAACTTTTTTCCGGCTCAGTTCTCCGGATCTAGATGTTGCGGTCAATAAATTCGATCAACGCTCTCCTTCCGGCTCAGTTCTCTAGATTCTGATTGGGGTGGTCGACGAATCCGGTCAACGTTCCTCCAACTTTATTCTCCAAATCTTGACGTTACGGTCAACAGTCACAATCAACATGACCAACAGACTAAGAACCACTACTAGTTTCCTCATTAGGCTATCTCATACAAGCTACATAGTCAGACGCGTTCCATCATAAACATGTTAGAAGCCAGAGTCCCAGACCACTAATATGGAGGGCTAGTGATGGGAATGCCAATAATAGGCTAGTCCACAGGAGGAAATGGCCCAAATCAAGCAGCGGCCCACAGGAGTAGCAAGTGAGCTGGCAGTGGCCTAAGATTAATAAAGGCCCATCTAAGCCCAAGACGGTTAACGATATTGTTAACTAAAAAAGTGGCAAGTAGGCCGGCAACAACCCAGGATGAATGCAGCCCATGTCTAAAGTGGCTCACGCGTTCGTCCTCAAGCCGTAACGATCGTCTATCCTAATTTCTCACATATCCAAGAAGGCAATCTTTATTATAACGGTAATCTTCAGAATCAAAACACATCCCTGGAGGAATGCGCCAGGATTTACATGCAATCTACAGGAAACCCTAACGGTTACCATGCGAAAAAGAAATGAGATCCACCCCCTTAACCGTTACAGTAAGAAATGGCGCTCATGCTTGCACAGGAAAGACAACGATCCCCCATAGAATTCGGGCATTCAGGCTCGCTGCATAAGGAAAGCAGCCAATGGGCTATGACTATAAAAAGCCATGAAGACTCCCTCCAAAGGCAACGCTCTCAATCGCCCACTAAATGTCCTCAAGCATGCTCAAGCTGTCAAAAGCTTTCTAAAACTCTCGAGCATCCTAGTGTTTTCTCTATCTCTACTACTAGTTCCTTACAAATTCAGTACTTAGAGAGATTGCTTTCCACGGGTATTTAAAGCTACTCTCTCTACGAGTGTACTTCCTACTAGCATCCATAAAATATACTCCCATCATTCATTTCTGCATCCTTTGTATCTACCTTCTATTATCAGAAGGTTGCTTATTGATTTAAGCGTCAGAATATTTTCGATATGACTAAATCTCAACGTCATCTAACCTCTTGTTTGAAATTATGGTGTGCAGGACACAAAGCTCAGAGAACGAAGACCGAAATTCGATCGACAGCTTGATCTGAATCTATTTGAAACTTGGATTGTGGACGCATCAGTAATGACTAATTTAATTAAATTAATAAATTTTTTATGTTTATTGAGATTTTGGACCAAAAATTAAGTTTTATATCGGAATAAGTTAGGTCAAGTAATATCTAACATGCGTCTGACCCACACTCATGTATATTTTTGACAGTAGACGTGCACCTAGTGAGCGCATCTAAGGTCCTGATACACATTTTAGGTAAAATATTCATATATGATATATACTCGATTAATGTATATGTGTGTTTGGAATAGAATATTGGCGCTTCATGTGAGATTACGAGACACTTGTATGTGGTATAGATTATACCACAATGTCTGATCCAAGTCTAACAAGAGCACATATTCCAATTTTTTTTTATAAATAGATCATTTAATTGATTTTAGATTATTTTTGCTAGAGTTGTGAGAAAAGAGAAAGGAAGAGAAGAATCAAAGAGAGAGAATAAGAGAGGGAAAGAAGAATGAAGAATTAAAGTGAAATTAAAGGATTTTTTGCTAAAAATCAAATAAAGATAAGTACATTTATACATATTCTTCCTTTGTTACTATTTATTTTTTATCTCTTTGAGTATTTTTTATCTCAAAAGCTTATACATGTATTATTTTTATATTTAAAATGATTATACTT
>JAODPA010061428.1:0-11148 GCA_025585075.1 Nepenthes mirabilis | reverse complement strand
TTATTTTTTCTATATTAAGGTTGTGCCTGGCATAGATTTATTTTTTTTAATTTCTTGGCACAGATATTGGTAGGAATTAACCGAGACTTTAGCATAGGCTCATGAGCGCAAACCCTTAGGTAGGTCTTCTCTAATTACGTTCAAATGTTACACGAAGACCGGGAGGCCCAAGGACATAACCGACCAATTCATTCCCTATCTAGCACTTAACTGACAAAAGAGAGGACCCATGAAATAGAGACCACCGGCCTAGAGGCATGCCCAGCCAGACACAAGTTGGCCACGTGCCGTATTAGGTCGGTACAATTTTGTCCCGTGCCGTGCCAAGAACAGCCTAGCACATGAATGTGATGTGCCAGCATGGCATGCTTACATGCTTGCGGCCCAAATAAATGGACCGTGCTGGGCGATAGTCCTTTTGGTTGTATTTAATCCTTGTAATACTTTCAATGGTTTATATAATTCTCGTTCATTAGTAGTGTTTTGGGTAATATTGTTACAGATTCTTCTTATAGATTCAATCAAGCTTTTCCTGTAAAAGTGTTGAGGTGCTTAATCATATTCAAATAAAATTGTTCATCTTGTTGCTGTGATTTTTTTGCTACAATGTCACCTTTGAGTGTATTGTAGTCGTTAAATTTGAGTATATTGTGGCAACTCACAATTTCAAAATAGGAATATGATATTCTACAGTTACCTTTGAACAATATGGAAGGTACCTAGTTCAAGTGAGAGATTCCTATGGCCTGCCATCATTCAATCTTTGTAACATTTTTCCGTCATCTTATTTTAATTCTCAATTTGATATTTAATTCACTATATAATTAGTTATCGTTTTAATATTTCCTTTTGATTTTATAGCTGATTTTAGTGTTGCTACCACTCCCCAAAGAATTGATACTCCAATATATGATGCAATAGCCAAGCAATAATTTTGGGGGTAATCAGCTGATCACGTGGAGATTACCAGTACAGAGGGCCTTTGGAAGCCAATATATTGAGTATTAGTTACTATGAATAGTGTTTATGCAGAAAAGATGCCTTGCATGGTTGCATCACCCAGTTTGGGGTCAGTAGCTTGTACCACCCACTTCAGTCATCTGTTGCCTTAAGCTGAGGACTAAGTAAAAAATGGAATACATGGGCCACAGGGCTGCACATTAACACAGATTGCGTCTTGTGTCCAGTTTGGGGAGCAAAAGGAGACCAGAAGCCATTTGTTCTTAGGGTTTTAGTCCTCTCAACGTGGGATCTAAGATTTCCTACAGAAGACTAAGCTTTGAGGCAGACCTGCTGAATGGTAGTGAGAGGGAAGAGTTATTGCCGGATATAGAAGGCACTGTATCCTCAGACCTGTTGAATGTGTACTAGTGAGAGGGAAGAGTTATTGCCGGATATAGAAGGCACTGTATCCTCAGACCTGCTGAATGTGTACTAGTGAGAGGGAAGAGTTATTGCCGGATATAGAAGGCACTGTATCCTGCTGAAACATTATTAAATGTGGATGGAAAGAAATAAGTTTGTTCAGACTTCAGAGGCAAGAAAATGGAGGCCATTTCCCTAATGGAAGTTGTTCCACATGAAACCACCAACCCCCCCCCCCCCCCAAGACCCCAACAATATGGTATTTCTAGTTAACCTCTTGTTATGTTTTGATGATTGTCTCCTGACTTGTCGTATACCCTTATCCAGGGATATTTTACAGTTTGGACATGAACAACAAAATTTGATTTACCCATAAAAAAGCCTTCTCTGATACTATTTTCTGTATGTAATAGATACCAATGCATCTAATGTGGTTATGGTATCAACTAATTCACTAGTCAGGTGGGTCCATCGTCAGTTCCTCGATACATAATAACCAATCCATCAATAGAATGGTGGACATGAAAAGGGAAAAAAGAATGGCAGATATGGCCCCTTATTAAATTGACAAAGAAAAGGAATAACTATAGAGTTCCAATGAGAGATTGGGCGGCAAGATGAACAAACAAAATGGGATTTTTTTTCCCAGAGGGAGGAGGAGGAGGAGGCGCACACCACTTTACGTGACTTCTCTTTGAATTGAATCATTCTATTGAGCCAACCAATTGGTGTTGCAGAACTCAACAACCACATCAGCTCCACATGAGCACGGACATGGGACTGTACAAACACTGAAGCCTGCATTCACAGGTGTTCATGAATTATTCAATCACAATGCCAACAAAAACATACCATCACAGAAACAGAACTTCTAATAAGGTAATGCTAGTACTCCAGATGGTTGTTCTACCTTGGAAGGGTCAATTCCACAAGCCAAATAGCTGGCTGCTGCATCCCTTGTTGCTCTGGACAGTTCTTGTGCATCATATGGTAATGTTATCTGCATGTAAATACCACCTGATGCACCTTAAAACTGAATAAAGTTCAGCTAACTCAGAAAGTATAGCCACCTCAAAATGTTTTCTATTTATAGTGGTTGCCAATTAACAGGAACATTATCATATTCAAAGCAAAAAAGAACAAATCACCCCAAATTCACTTGATGGATGCTAGAGCTAAACAATCCAAAAAGTTTCACTTGAGGCTCGCTCGAGTTTTGCTCAAGTCAAGTATGTCCAAAGGGTTTTTCCTGGAGGTTTGTGCAAGCTCTACTTGAGCCAAATTTGTCCCATGGATTTTGTGTGTTTATCATGCAAGTTCACACAAGCAAAGTGGTTTTAGAATGTGTCACATGAGTCGCATGAGTATCCACTCGAGTGAATTGATGTCAGAACATTTTGTGTGAGTTTTGCAAGATTTTTGGCAAGTGACTTGCAGAACTTTCATTCATGAGTCACCTTATTGCTCTAATTGTACCCTAATTGTACCAAGTACTTTGGAAGCCAATTGGGTAATTACATGAATTAAAACTGGGGCACGTTAAGGTTAAAACTTCAGCCTAGATCGACATATCACAAGCAAGAGGCGGCTTGAAGAGGGTGCTATATGGGAATCAAGGAGCTTGTTCTACCCAATTTCATTCATATTTTTGGAGTGCAAAGAAGACAATGAAGGAAAGATGCTGAATGTTTGGTGTGAGAAAATTTCAAGAGCTTTCCTGAATTATAGAATTGTTTCCGATGAACAATTTTAATACTCCTGTACATGTTGGATTCCTTGGTATGAAATCTTGCTTTTTGATGTTGTGGAATTATTTTTAATGTAGAGATTTAGTTTGGTACCTTTGAAAATTTGTACTTGATTTGAGAATTAACTTTGTGGTAGGTTATGACATGTTTATCTATAAACTTATGTGAAGGCCCATTTAGCCCCATCCATAGGGTATAATGAGTGGAAAACGGCCTGTCTATCAACTGCGATATGTAGACATTTCGACCTTTTTGTTTGGCCCAGCCAATGGGGTATAATCGTTGGTCAATAGTTTGGAATTCCAGTATATTTGATATGAGCATTGCCTTTGTACCTTTGTTATGTTGTAATTGAGCAATAATCATGGATATTTTGCTAAGCTATTAGCTCATCCTTGTATTTCTCCTTATTTCAGATTTGTAAGCTTGACATTGCACATTGGAGAAGGTAGCATTGGGGGCCTTTTGTCGATGACCTTGACAGTGTGTGGAAGATCCTTTTTTTTTTTTATTTGGCGGAAGGGGGGTTCTATTTTCCTATCTATGTAAACTTTGTTAGAGCACTTGTGGTAACAGATGTAAGAGTGTATAACATTTTTTCACTGCAATGGTGGACAATGAGGAATGGAGATATCTCAGTAGTATGGGATTTAAGTGATGAATTTCCAAAATATTTACGTGGTTGCCTCCAGATAGGAAGATTGAATTGCTACTAAGTTGATGATACTACTCCGATTACCAAGTTCACAAATCAGATTGCTCCTCTAGAATTGAAGGAATTGAATATAAAATAACACGAGTTGTTTGATAAGAGTTTTATGCAGCCTAATTTATCTCCTTGAGGTGCTCCAATATTGTTTAAGAAGGGTGAGCTGAAGAAATTGTGTATTGACTATCGAGATTTGAACAAGATAACCATCAAAAACAAATATTCATTGCCACAGATAGATGACTCATTTGATCAATTGCAAGGAGTACAAGTTTTCTCTAGCATTGATCTCCATTCACGCTATCACAAATTGAATATTAAGAAAGATTATATTTCAAAGACACCTTTCCAAATGAGGTATAGCTATAATGATTTTTTTTTTTTTTTCTGATGTCATTTGGTTTGAATAATGCTCTTGCAACTTTTATGGACATGATGAACTATGTATTCAAGCCACACTTGGATCATCTTGGGGTGGTGTTCATTGATGACATTTTTATATATTCCAAAGTCCCTTGTTACATGAGGGATGTTTGAGATTGTGCTATAAATTCATAGGGAAGAGCAATTGTACTCAAAATTGAAGAAATCTGAGCTATAGGTAGAGGAAGCGGCATTCGTGGGACATGTGACCTCAAGATCGCATTTCAATGGATCTAAAGAATATTTAAGTTGGGACCACATGGGAGCAACCTATGAATGTGACAGAGGCGCAATGCTTCCTTGGGTTAGCCCGATTATTATCAAAGCTTTGTGAAAAACTCAAAAGAACGCTATGTTTGTTTAGGATGAGCAATGTGAATGGAGTTTTCAAAAGCTAAAAAGAATATTGACCTCAACACCAATCTTGAATATTCAGAAAGGCATGGGAGGTTTGTGATTTATTGTGTAGCTTCATGGAAGGTTTTGGGATTTGTGTTAGTGTTCATTGGGAATGTACTAACTAATGTGCTAGGTAATTGAAGACTTATCAGTAAAAATTACCCAACACATGATTTAGAACTAGCAGTTATATTATTGCATCAAAGGATTTGAAGGCATTATCTTTATAGTGAGGAGCTACTTATCTACTTGAATCACAAAAGTTTTAAGTAATTGTTTTCACAAAAAGAGTCAAATATAAGGTAAATAAAATGGATAGGCTTGCTCAACGATTACAATTGTGAAATTCAATATTAACTGAGAAAACGAAATGTGATAGCAGAAGCTCTAAAACATAAGTTAGTGGGGTGATGGCTCATTTGATGATAAAGGAGTGGAAAACGTTAGAAGACATTAAAGATTGTGATATGCAATTGCACTAGAGAGGTTTTCTAGTAATTATGACTTATTTTCAAATGCAACCGATAATCCCCTACATAATCAAGGAAGCCCAAAAGGAAGGTGGGGAATTGGTGGCTATTGTAGAGGATATAGCAAGAACATGGCAGAACGATTTAAGAATGATGAAATTCTTCGATTTCAATATAGCATTTGTATTTCAAACATTAGAGAGTTGAAGAAAAAGATTGTTGAAGCAAGATTGTTGAAGCCCACAGTCCGAAATACACGATCCATGTAGGAAACACTATATGTAGGAAGATCTGCGAAATGTGTTTTGGTGGATTAAGATGAAGAAGGACATTGCTAAGCATGTATCAAGGTGCTTAGTTTGTCATTAAGTAAAGGCCAAGCATAAAAGACCACTGGGTAAGCTTCAACATTTACTAATTCCTAGCTGGAAGTGGGAGTAAATTATGATGGATTTTGTGGTGAGCTTGCCTAGAACAAATAGAAATCATGATGTTATTTGGGTGATTATGGACCAATGAAAGTTACTTATTCGCATGATCAGTTGGTGAAAGTTTATATTGATGAGGTCCTTAGGTTGCATGGATTCCAGCCACATTATTTTGGACAGGAATCCAAGATTTATGCCAGATTTGGAGAGTCTACACCAAGAATCAGGCATTAAACTTAGTACCATATTTACCCTTAAAATGGAAGGACAATCAGAGAGAATGATTTATGTTTTAGAGTATATGCTTAGTGACTTGATAATGGAGATGAAAAAAATTGGGATGATCATTTGTCCTCAACAGAATTTTCAAATAACGATAGTACCAATCTAGCATCGGTGTCGCATCATTTGAGGATTTGAACGGAAGGAAGTGTATATCACCAGTGAGTTGGGAAGAAGTTGGAGAAAGGAAGCTTACAAGTCCAAATTTGATAGAAGAGGCAGCAGGAAGACTAGATTCATTCAAGATCAGTTACAGGAAGCTCAAAGTCAGCAGAAAACCTAAATTGTAAAGAGGAGTGAATTACACTATGAGGTTGGTAATTTTGTATCCTTTAAAGTATCTCCTACCAAAGGGGTGGAAAATTTTTGAAAAGTGAGCTAAATCTGCAGTTCGTTAGGCCTTTCAAAATTTTGGAAAAAATTAGACTTGCTTAGCAAATCATAATCATGAGGAGGCTTGAAAAGGGTGCTTGTGGTGTTATGGAAACTAAGGTGCTTCCTCTACCCAATTTCATTCAAATTTTTGCAGAGAAAAATGAGAAAAAGAAGGAATTGTGCTGAAGTGTTTCGCATGAGAAATTTTCAAGAGTTTCCCTACAAAATTAATCTCTAGTAAGGCAAAATCCTATGATTTTTTTTCCTTCCATTAGTTAAAAAAAAATGTATTTATCCTTTTTCCTCCACAGTTCTCCGTTCTTGCTTGAGTTCTCTCCATAATACTTTTCTCTAAAAACCAAATTGTGGGAGTAATCTGTGGCAGGTGAAGGAAAGAAATAGAGAAGATGGGCAAAGATTACAAAGTATCCATAATTATACAAACCAAAGAATTTCAGTTGATCCAACAAAGAAACGCCAAAACTAGAGGCGACAATATTAGACACAAGTCACACGATAGGAAATAGGAGGGCATGGGTTTGTGTTAAATGGGTTTGTGTCATTAATGGGCCAACACGTTTATCATACTAAATAATCATGCCATGTTTTGTGTAGACATGTTAACTTGAAATAACATGATATGACAAAATTAAAAAAAGTGCCGGGTTGATATGATTGTAAACTAACACAGTTACAACCCATTTATCTATCAAATTTTTACTGTATCATGGGTTAGCATTTTATATTTTTCTTCCTACGTTAGAAGTGTATGGTGTGTAATAGGTCATGTATCATAAAGTATCTTATCATATCATATTAATGTGCTAAATATGTATTGTTGTGTCACACAAATAAGACACTTTATCAAACAAGTTATGCATATCATGTCTTATTATACTTTTATTTATTTTTTACTAGTTTATTGGCATGATTATTGAATGTGTGGTGTCTACATGGGTGTATACTCTATTTTATTCATTTCTTGGAACAGCACGAATACGTCAACACAAATTGACAACCCTACTGACATATGCAAAGAAAGTTTGATTTGAAGAGAATACAGGAAGGAGAAGAGTATAAAGAGGACAATACTCAATTATCACAATTCTTTGATTTTTTTCAATTTATACATAGTACCCGAGTTGGACACTTAAAACCCAATACATGCATATATGGAAAATGGCCCAAGTCTAATGCCTAAGACACTATATCAAAAACTCACAATCTAATCTACATGAAATCAATTAACTCAATAATTCTCGATTCATCAATAGTTTGCTTAAAAAAAAAACTTCCAACATATTTTTATAGGCACCAAATCCGAATCTAAAAAGGAAACAAATTCCTAAAAGACAACTTCCTAAATATTATCTCCCAAAATAATGGATAATATCTACTAATGTCATGTCCCCGATCCCAATGTCAAATTAATTAATTCTTTAATCCGTAATTAATTTAAATCAAATTTTCATCCTTAAGACTCAAAAACTCAATTGTGTATTACATCGACTTATAAATTTAAAACGAATACCAAAACACAAACCTGCAAATCAAATACCATTAAATGGCCCAAAATAATATAATAATCAAACCACATGATCCAAACGCCACACCTAAAAATGGCACCAAGTATCAAATATTTGACCTCGAATCATATGTAAGAAAAAAGCATCTTAACTAATATCAAAGTATTAAAATCACAAAGTCAACCGAAAATATTGTTCAAACTTATACAATTCTACCATCATTATCAACCGGATATAAACATAAACCAGAAAACCAAAATCTAATGACTGAAAATGCAATTTTGATCCAACAATACATTAAAACATTAAAACATTCTTTCCTTTAACAATTTGATAATGAAGTATTTCCTTTAATAAAGCTTATGTAGAGTTTTCCTTAACATTTCTTCAAATGTGTGATGTTGTAGCAAAATTTTAGGCATGCAAAAATAATGTAGTAGAAATTGAGGACACACAGAGGCATAAATGTATAATTTATAAAATTGTTGAAACTATGATGTACAAAGGATACAAGAAATCAACATAGTTTAAGTAATTTCATCAATTTCCTTCAAATATAAAATAAACACGAATAGTTATATGAGAATTTAATACATGTAGAAGCATATATATGAAATTTGAAGACATACAAGAATATTTGTACAAAATTTAAAGGCATATAAGAACATTATTTCAGAAATTTAACACTTGAACATGATTTATATGGATTTAATGTATGTATTTCATAAAAGTTCATGAAATAAGAGTGAGATTTTATATATGCAAGTGAAATCAAGACATGCATGAGAATTTGGAATAAAAAATGCTCAAAAAGATCAAAAATAAACAATGACAAAGAAAGGAAGGGCTTCAATGCATTAGCTTTTACTTGATTTTAACCAAAAATATCTTGATTTCTCCTTAATTTCTCCTCCTTTCTCTATCTTCTTCTCTCTCTCTTTTCCTTTGATCTCTCTACTCTCAGATTTCAGATGAGAATGACCCAAAATCGACCAAATGGGCCTTTTTATAGAGAAATTGGCGCATGTACACCAAGAAGTTGTGGATCAGGTACTGAAGCACAATTCATACAATGCACGAGCACTCCTCATATACGCATTAAACGCCAACATTCTGTTCCAAATATACACATGCGTCAATCGAATGCACATTAGGATCGGACATTTACTTAAAATACATATAAACACCCTAGAGGCATCCATCAAGTGCGCACTTACCATCCAAAATATGAATGAACGTGGGGCAGGCGCAGGTCAAGCGTCGCTTGGCCTAACTAAATCCGGTATGAATTTAAATTTTGATTCAAAACCTCTATAAATATCGAAACCCATCAATTTAATTAAATCAATCATCATTAAAATAATGTTTTTGAATCTACACCTTACAACTAAGCAGCATAAGATAAAGCTAAAAGATAATTACTAAAAATGCAAATTACAAAGATTATGACAAAAATAATAAAAAATTCCCAATCCAGGATTCCGAGCTTATATTCTCATCTAGCATCACACCTTGACATTCTAGAAAGACAACTTATAGAGCTCGCATTTGTTAATTCAAAGTTCACCAAGAATGAACCATACAAACAACTCTGTTAAACAGCAGAAGAATGAAACGTGGGGAACATTAGTGACTAGTACCACTAATACAAGCTTGTCTGTTGATGGTGTCTCAAATAAACAACAAAAATCCATATAGAACACAAAATAACGATCAACAAATAGTCACACCAACAAAGGATTCTGCAACTGCACAGATAGGGATGAAAAAAGCAGGCAGCAAAAGATGACATAAAATCTGTAGCTTACCCTTCCTTTTTTTTTTCCCAGTTTCTGATGGGGACAACATTAGGATACGTGGGATTGAACTTGGGAAATCTTAACTTTGGGAAGAATATGATGTCAAGCAAATCATTTAGAACAATTGCAAAAAGAAATAATGTATAAACATACCGCATGAAGATCAACGATGAAGAAAAAAGTATCATAGTTATCCTGCAACAATACCAGATAAAAAGAGTCAGCACATCCAAACTTAGTCACTACTGCCTTCTGTGAAGAAGGGGAAAGAGATGAGTGATCAATTTTAATTGCATTAAGCACCAAAAAGACCTGGCTGTAGTTAAATAGATATATTTGTATGATAATGCAATAAAACAACTCGATCATGGTCATGGTGGAAGCTTGATGAAATGAATTTGACATAACTGTGTGAAATCGGATAGAAATCTGAAAATAACAAACTTCTATGCGGTACATATGCAGCCAAGTAATCAAAAGCTTTGGATAAAACGTCAAAGGATAAAAGATTTAATGTCTTACATAATTTGCCGAGTAACAGAAAAAATGCTCTGATTTTGTGTAAAAGGGTTTGCCACAAGCTATGTCATGAAAATTCAAAACTACCTGAAGTGAAACCCAATTTTTTATGGCCCCTAGATAATTCCCGAGGTGTAAAGCTCCTGTTGGTTGAACTCCAGAAACAACTCGCTTCCTGTAAATTAGAAGTCACAAGTGCGTGTGTGGACACACTTAATCATACATTGATAAAGCACGCTTGAATACCATCAGCATAATCTCGGATTCAGCATAACCTTTTTTTAGGTATAAACAGAAGGATACAAGCAGTAAATTGAGTGAACTTCTATTGCAGCACAGCTCCATTGGTTAAGTTTCAAATGTAAAACACTATACTACTCATACTGTAACTAATGTATACAGACATCAGAATTATGCTCCTGTTCCTCATTACTAGAACAAATTCCATTTTCACTGAACGTTGATCAATTGAAAAGAAATAAAAAACGAAAAACAAAAAATTACTTGACGAGAGTTGATGAAGTATCAGAATCGGAAGGTCGTGAAACCGGCAGAGTACTACAACATTGGACTCCTGCGATTCCTTGCACACTTCGTTCCCGAACCATTCCAGAGCTTCTTGAAAATCTGATTGGGAATCCAGCAAGTGACCTGCTCCAAATTTAACACACTGGTCAATGCACCTCACGGAAATCAGGGAGATAAATGAAGAGAAGCGAAACAAGGAGAGCGAGCAGGAGAGAGAAGGGGGGGATACAAGGAGGTGTTGGAGGTGATAAGGAAGTGAGAGAGAAGAGCGCGGCTCATTGTTTCGCCTCTCTTGTTGACTGTTACTACGGCCTATTCAATTTCCCAGCTGCGTGGTTCGCACTGCTCTCCTGTGGGAAGATAAGACGTTTCTCTTCCTTCGACGGCAGCAGCGACAGGAGATTTTACGGCAGAATGCGAGGAACCTGCAGCTGGTCCTCCGTTGGATTTAATCCGAAGGTGGCAGATAAAAAAAAAGGTGTAGATCTTCGCTGTCCATTTTCATTTTACTCCAACGGTTTGATTTTATCCTATATATAAATATTTTTTTAAAATTTAGAAATTAATTGTAAAAACC
>JAODPA010061417.1:0-11149 GCA_025585075.1 Nepenthes mirabilis | reverse complement strand
AACCAAATATTGAAATATAAATTTTTAACTAATTCTATTCCAACAACCAAATATAGGAATAACAATTCCCAACTCTATTCCCATCCAATTCTATTCACTGAAAATAATTATTCAATTCCACCTTATTTTATTCCAGCAACCAAACGTGCTATTAGTATAAGCTATTCTTAAATCCTAATATAAATCTCAAATTTTGATCATAAATGGTAGATAAAGGTATGCCATGTAATCTTACTATATCATCAATATATAATTGGGCAAGCTAATTTAAATCAAAGTTTGTTCTTATAGAAATAAAGTGAGCTAATTTCATCAAATAGTCTACAACTACACAAATGGAGTCATGATTACATGGTGTCCTTAGTAATCCTGCTATAAAAATCATCGTAATATATTCCTATTTTTAATTGGAGCCAACAATAATGGAAACTGTTCAACCAACTTTTGATATTCTATTTATACTTGTTGACAAGTTACATATCTTGCCACAAACTTTTTAATGTCTTTCCTCATATGATTCCATCAAAAATTTTTCTTTAAATCGTGATACATGTTGGTGGCTCCTAGATGGATAGTATACTTTGATTGACATATTTCTTCAGAGATCTCTTTTCACATGTCATCAACTTAAGGAACAAATAATTTATCACAAAATTTGAAGATTTAATCCTCATGAATATTAAAATCTAATGGAGTTTTTATTTGAAAGCTTTCCATAATCTTCAATAATCATTGATCCTTTTTCTGAATTTCTTTTAAATGACTTATAAAGTTTGGCTAGATATAAAAAATAGGACATAAATACCTGAAAGTATCTCGTATGTAATTGAATTTGATAATCCTCTATCTTTTCCAACACCCTCCACTTTTTCATCATTAAATGTGTGACTAATTATACATATTTATGACTCAAGGCATTAGTGACAACATTTGCTTTCTCTTGTTTATGTAAAAATTTTACAATTATAATCTTTTAATAAATCCATCAAATGCTGCTAATATATATATTTAACTCTTTTTAGAAAAAAATAATTCAAACTCTTATATTCAAAATAAAAATAAATTATTTCCTATAAAGATAATGTCTCCAAATTATTAAGGTAAAGTCAATAGCTACAAGTTCCAAATCGTGTATTGGATCATTTTTTCATAAGCCATTAGTTAATACGACCCCTACACAATTATTTTTCCATGTTAGATTAGCACGCATCTAAGTCAAATATGAGAAGTATAGCAATAAACTGTACATTCTTTTTGCCCATTTGGAAGGGCAAATACCGATGCCGATATCAATATCTTCTTCAATTTTTGAAAACTCAGCTCACATTGCTCCGACCACATAAATCTAATATTCTTCTGCCTACATTTGATTAGTTGAGCAACGATGCTATAAAATTCCTTTATAAATATTTGATATCATATTGCTAATTCAAGAAAACTTCTTACTTCAGTGGATTGGTGGGTTTAGTCCAATCCAAGATCACTTTGGCTTTCTTGATATCTATAGAATTCCACACACCAAATACAATTGCCTAAGAAAGCTAATTTCTCCCGCCAGAATTTATATATTTTTTTCAATTTAGTAAAGAATTGCTCTTCATGAAGTTTTTATAATAATATATAGAGATGCTACTCATACTCTAAGAGATTCCTAAAATAGATTAAAATATCATTAATAAATATTGCCATGAATCAATCCAAATAAAGCTTAAATATCTAATTCATTATATCCATAAATGCTAAAAAAGTATTTGTTATTTATGGATACACCAATAATGGGTTGGCTCAAGAAGAAGGAATGATTCAGATCCATAACGGCCTAATTGTGCATGGACGATCAACACACGCCGTTGACCGGATGAGAGGCTAAGTGAGCTAGGAAAAGCCATAAGGCAGGACAGTCAACGGTTTCATTGACCGGAAGCGATGCTAGTTGACTGTCTGAAGATCAGGCTCCAAGTGGGCCAAGTCCAGTTTGGCCCACTAGACCGTCTGCAACCAGCAATGGTCCTCTTCCCTGATTTTGTACTCTCCATAGAAGGCAATCTCAATTGTAACGGTTATTAGTAGATTCGACACCCATCCTTAAAGGAAGGTGTCCAAATCCTCATCCTATTTGTAGTAAACCCTAACGGTTACAAAATATAAAAAGAAAGCAATGAAGGCAATGGCCGTTACTACTATAAAAGCTCTACACTAAAAAAGGTAGTGATTCCAACAGAGTGCGGGGATCAAGCCTTTCTGCACAAGGAAGGCCGCCGAGTACAGCGACTATAAAAGGCCATGAAGTCCTCACTCCAAGGCACGCTCCCATTTGCCCATAACAGCTCTCTACTGCAAAGCTTACATGCTTTCAAAATACAAATGCTTTCTCTCTTTGTCACGACGTTCCGAACGAATATAGTGATTAGAGTTAACGCTCCTCACGAGCCACCAAAACCTCTCTCAATGAGAGCACTCTTCCATCACAAACACTCTCTGCATTCTCCATGCATTATTTACTTTCACATTCTTAATTCGAAGGCTATTTGTTAATTTGAGCGTCAGAGTGTCTTTGGTAAGATAACTTTACGCTGTTATTGACCTCTTATTCGTAGTTATGGTGTGTAGGATCCAAACTCATTGGACAGAGTCAAATTTAGACGATCGACTTGACCCGAATTTATTCGAAACTTAAATCCAGGATGCATCATTGATACCGTCTATGGGAAATTTAGAAAAAGCCAACCACTTTTCTTCACGATCTCCCTTAGTTTCACTTTTCATCAGCCATAATGGTGAACACCAGAGCGTAGGCTAGCGAGCCCGCTAGAGATGCGACCTCACCCAACCAAGACCACCTTACTGGCAACTAGGTCAACGGGATGTCAGCAACCTTTTCCTAGAACTTGGTGGAGCACATGAGCAGCATGAATAGAATGCTCCAAATGCTTTGCACCTACTAAGAGAATACTCAGTAGGGGTTCCACCCGCAATAGTCTCTACTCCGGCCTCCAGGAGAGGAGGCTAGAAGAAGAAAAAGTCGTCCAAAAAGACCAAGAGGCCGGGCGGCACTTAGGCTCCAGAGGCCTCACACGCCCAGAGTCGTTCAAGGCTCGAATGACGTTTGGGCAGCAAGCCTCCGGAGGAGAATCTCGAATGAAGGAATCCTCAATACTTCTGGGCAAAAATCGGGAATCAGGCTCAAGAGGGAGCCTCTAGGATCGTTACATCCGCTAGTGACAGTAGTCGGTCGACTACTCGCCACGTCAGAGAAAAGATGGAGTTGAAAACCTACCTCAACTCCAAAAGAACTGGCGACACCCTCCCCACAGATTCGTGAGTGGAGAAGATCTTGAAACTCGTGTTCAAAGATGACGAACACGCCATAGATCTGGATAGATCTCCCTTCGCGGCACAGATCTTGAACCGTCCCATACCGGCCAAGTTCAAGATGCCAACTCTTGACTCTTACGATGGGAGCGGTGATCCCATGGATCACCTTCATCATTTTTGCACCCATCTGAGTCTACAAGGGCTGGAGAACGCAATCATATGCTGCTGCCTCTCTCTTACACTGAAGGAAGACGCTCGCATCTAGTTTCATCGTCTCTCGTCGAATTCGATCCGAAACTTCCGAGAGCTCACTAATCTCTTCTTGGCGCAATACGCCTCTGGTTACCGAGAAGAGAAGCAGTCCTAATATCTCTCCTATATCAAGTAGAAGCAGAGAGAGAATCCGTGGAGGTTCCTGATCGCTTCATAGCGGAGGCAAGAAGAATCTCTAGGCTTACAGAAGAGATGAAGCTTCATAACTTCATCTTTTTCTTAACACATAGGGACTTCTTTAGGCACCTGGCGCATAAGAATCTGCAGACCTTCTGAGAGGTAGAATTTATCGCTAGGGCCTAAGCATTCTGGGCGGACCTAACAGCCTTGCTCTTTCCTAACTGGGAAAAAGAGAAAGCACAACGGCGGTGATCACTCATACTGAAAGCAGCATAGGACCGGAGCTCCAGAACAAAAGGATTACGGGCTGATAAACCTGACGCCCCTGACTGATACACCCTCCAACATCCTCATGCAGATCCGTGTAGAGAAGTTCCTTAAGTGGCCAAAACCACTTAAGAAAGCGGAGGGAGGAAATTCAGCCAAGTACTGTGATTTTCATCGATCTCCCGGACACTCCACTAAAGATTGCAAGATGTTTCAGCAGGATATTGAGGAGCCCATCCGGAGGGGCCACCTCACCAGGTTCGTCAAAAACCCTAGGGAGAGCTCTAACACCTCAGGTGGGGAAGGACTAGAGCTTTCTCCACCATGAAATTGGGTCGTGGTTTGAGTGGTCAATATGGTCACAACCCGACTGGCCAATACCCCAACAGATCACAAGGAGCAGTAGGATGGGTGGAAGAAACAGTGCATAGAAGACAACGTTACTAGTTTTAGCGATAATGACAGGAGCCATGTAGTCTCCCCCATGTAGATCCCCTTATTATATCCGTGCTATTTTTGGATGGTAGCGTCAACTACTAACTAAAATGAGTTTTCATTGATAATAAAAGTTCCCGCGATTTGTTTTACCTTAATATATTTTTTAAACTCAGTTTAAAAAAGAGTTAGCTAAAACCTATCGAAGGCCCACTCTATTGCCTTGACAACGAATGGGTGGTCGTCGAAGGAGCGATCCAGTTGGAGGTTACCCTGGATACATACCTGAGAATGGCGAGTCGTACACTCACCTTCTTGATTATCGACCTGCTTTCTATGTATAACGCAATACTAGACCGCTCGTGCCTAATAGCGTTCGAAACTGTCACTTCAATACTGCACCTCAAGATAAAGTTTTTGACAGCCTGCGGTATAGGCAAAGTGCAGGGTGACTAAGCCACTGGGTGAAAATGTTACATGTCCCAGATTGCGCCAAGTGACAGCACCAAGATGGCAGGAGAACTCGATCATTGAGACGAAGCAGCCCTGTAATAGGCGCAGTCTGGTGAGGCAACTGATCTAATCCCACTGAATCTAGAGGACCCGGAGAGGTACGTGCAGATCGGAGGTTCACTTACTGGGACACTGTGTGATGAGCTGATCGCATTTTTACGACAAAACACTAACGTCTTCGCGTGGACCCCCGCTGGCATGCCTGGGATTCCGATCAGAGTAATGTTCTACAAATTAGACCTCGATCCCGACCGTAAGCTCATAAGGTAGAAGCGGAGAAACCACTCCGTGGAAAAACTTATTGCCATCAAGGAGGAGGTAAAGAAGCTGCTGGACGCTGATTTCATCAAGAAAGTCTAGTACCCGAATTGGCTCTCTAACGTTATCTTGGTAAAGAAAAGCAACGGAAAATGGTGAATGTCCGTCGACTTCACCGATGTTAACAAAGCCTGACCAAAAGACAACTTTCCTTTACCTAGGATCGACCTGTTGGCGGACTTATCATCTGGACACGACCAGCTGAGCTTCACGGACGCGTACTTGGGCTACGACCAGATCTGGATGAGCCCAGAGAATAAGGAGCATATCTCATTCATGACAAACCAAGGCACCTACTGCTATAAAGTCATGCTATTTGGTCTAAAGAACGCAGGTGTCACTTATCAAAGGCTCGTAAATAAAATATTTGAGAAGCAGATCGGCCGCAATATGGAGATGTACGTCAGCACATACTCGTCAAGAGCAAGACCACTAATGACCATATTCGAGATCTGACTGAGTCCTTTAAGGTGCTCCGCGCGCATCACATGAAGCTGAATCCTTCTAAATGCGTCTTCGAAGTCCGAGAAGTTCTTGGATTTCATCGTCTTTCAACGAGGGATTGAGGCCAACCTGGAGAAGATCAAGGCCCTCACAGACATGACTCCGTTGTGAAATATTAAAGATGTCCAGAGGCTAATCGGACGACTGACAGCCTTGTCCCGCTTCTTAGCCAAGTCGGGAGACAAGTACCAGCCTTTCTTTAAGGCCCTAAGGAGGATGAAAGCTAACGGATTCTAGTGGACGACAGAACGTCAGGCAGCCTTCGACGAATTGAAGTAGTACCTAGCTAGTCCATCATTGCAAACGTCACCTAAGGGTAGAGAGGAGCTATACCTCTCCATGGCAGTGTCGGAGGTGGCCCTTAGCTCTGTCCTCATACGCCAAGAGTCCGACTCTCAACGGTCGGTCTACTATATGAGCAAAACATTGACCGGTGCAGAGACGCACTATCCATGCACAGAGAAGTTACCCTAGGCACATGACTTCTCTATCTGAAAACTAAGGCCTTACTTCCAGGCTCATCGCATAGTCGTTCTGACCGACAAGCCACTAAGAAGTATAGTCCAGAAGCCATGCGTTTTTGAATGGCTGGTTAAGCGGGCTATCGAGTTGGGAGAGTTCGATATTGAATTTTGGCCTAAATTGGGTATCAAAGGACATGCTCTGACTGACTTTATCATTGAGACCACGACACCAATTGCAGATGAACAGCCCGCTGAGGACGCAGAACGACACAGGGAAGAGCCAGAATGGGTCCTTAATGTAGACGGATTATCTATGGACTCAGGTAGCGGTGCCGGAGTGGTCCTGAGGACCCCTGATGGGTTTAAGGTGAAATACTCCCTTAGACTCGACTTTTTGGCAACCAATAACGTTGCCGAGTATAAAGCCCTGTTGGCCGGGTTAAGACTAGCCAAAGAGTACTCAACTAGACAACTAACCATCTACAACGACTCTGAGTTGGTCGTCAACCAGGTTAATAAAAATTTCAAGACATGTAACCCTCATTTGGCCAAATACTTGGCCAATGTGAAAGATGCCAACTGGAGATTTGACAAGGTGACCTTAGTCCACGTTCTCAGAACTGAGACCTGGAAGGCCGACCAACTTCCCAAGGCAGCGGCGACCGAAAACCCAGGACAATGCTCGAGGGACATGCAAGAGGTCTTGAGCACTCCCAACACGGAGGAACAGGATGCAATGCAAGTCTCTGACACAGAGAGTTGGATGACGCCTTACCAGCGATTCCTGGTCAACGGAGCACTGTCAGACAACGCGGAAGAAGCCAAGAGGATAAAGAAGACAGCTGGATGGTACACTGTAGTCGATGGATGGCTATATCGCGTGGCTACTCGACCACGTACCTCCAATGCTTAACTCCTGAGGCGGCAGACTATGCCTTGAGCGAAGTCCGCTTTGAGATCTACAGATCACACATTTATGGAAAAAACCTAGCGTTCAAAATCATACGCCAAGGATATTACTGGCTGACACAATGAAAAAAGACACCCTAAACTTCGTGAAAAAGTGTAAAAATTGTCAACTCCATAGTAATCTTTACCATCAACCGCCCGCTGAGTTGAGATTTCTTCAAACTCCTTGGCCTTTCGTGCAAGAGGGGCTCGATATTCTCGGCCCATTTCTCATTACTATTGGGTAAAGGAAGTTCATCATCGCGGGTATTAACTAATTCACCAAGTAGGTCGAAACCGTCCCACTGGCCAAGATCACCGAGCACAATGCTGTAGAATTCATTTGTCAGAGCATAGTCAGCAAATTTGGCGTTCCCGAGGTCATAGTGACTGACAACGGAATCCGATTCTCCAAAAAATGCTTTACCAAGTATTGCACCGGTTTAGGCATCAGATTTGTCTACACTTCAGTGGTGCACCTACAAGCCAATTGATAGGTGGAGGTCACAAATCACACACTACTCCACGATTTAAAGACAAAATTGGAGGACGCCAAGGGCTCCTGAGTCGACGAGCTGCCCTCTATCCTATGGTCTTACCGGACGATTCCAAATGAACCAACTCGTAAGACGCCCTTCATTCTCTGCTACGGGACTGAAGCAATATTTTTGGTTGAGATTGAGCTTCCAAGTTTTAAGATTGAGTCCTTTGACACACAAGGTAACTTCCAAAAAAATTCGAGAATACCTAAACTTATTAGAGGAAACCTGCGATGCAGGCAGGTTGCGGACAGGGGCCTATCAACAACGAGTCGCCCACTATTACAACAAAAAGGTAAAAGCACGGTAATTCGAAGTCAGGGACATGGTCTTGCGAAGCATTGAGGCTATGGGTAAAACCACCAACCGGAATAAACTTCCTCAGAATTGAGAAGATCTTTTTCTAGTCTTCGCCGTTCTGTGAAATGGAGTATATAAATTTCGGACCCAAAATGGCAAGTTGGTTCTACGAACGTGGAACGCGATCCACCTCAAGTGCTACTTCCAGTAATGGTACAGATAGATAGTCCATCTGTATACTTGTACATAGTGTTTATTATTAATATTTTTTTTCCATTGCACTGTGTTCTTTTTCTATTCCATAAGCATATGTGTCTGTTTGTAGGGTTATACGACCTAAACTACCCCTAAGTCAGGCAAGTTTTCACTCGCTCGTGATTAAACCCTAGTTATCCAAACGGCTCATAAGCGGTTGTAACTAACCTAGTTATCCAGGCGGCTCATAAGCAGTCATAACTAAACCCTGGTCATCCAGGTGGCCTATTGACGGTTGAATTAAACACTAATCATCCAAGCGGCCAATTAACGGTTGGATTAAACCTTGATCATCAAAATGGCCTGTTAGTAGTCAAATTCTTAGGGGGTTTAAATAGTATACGTAACAACCTCATACACAAGAAGATAGTGTTGTCAGTCAACGATAGTCGACAGGAGCAAAAGCACTCTGTCCAAAAGAAGGCCGCCCAGGTTCACACTTGGGTAGCGCTATCAAGCATCTACTCATGGGTGTAGAATAGGCTTGATACGACATCAGGATTCACATTGACGTCTTCTCCAGGACTTAAATCCATCAGAGAGTGCCCCCAAATATCTTAGGGAAGGCGGACGGCCAACTTGCGTGCAACGCAACAAATCTGCCGGGTAATGCAACGACAAATAATTGAAAAACGGTAACAAACGAAAAGCCACATAATATCAGTAAAACGACCATTTTATTGATTATGCGTAATTACAATTACAAGTTCAAAAAAAGAGGCAAAGAATACAGAATCTATGGAGGTGCAGAGCTCCCAGCAGGAGGAGGCGTGGTCCCTGACCACTCCGAGACTATCCCACGAGGCTCTCACGACACTGGGCAGAACGATTTGATGGGTCAAAATATTTCACCGAAAAGTTAGGGTCAACCAACCGTATAATGCGTTGGCAAAGGTTGACACATTCCCACAACCGTGCCATCAGCATCTCGGAGACCTTATGGGGGCATAAACAAGTAGTCAACTTGTTCTCCAATGACGCAATCTGTCCCGCAAGTTGGTCAATGCACCTCACCACCCAATCATTTTCTTCTCTCAACCGGATGTTCTCCTCCTTCAGCCTGTCGTTCTCCTCCGCCAGACTGGACAGCACAGATTGGAGAGCAAATGTATCCTCATGGTACTCCGCTCTCAGCAACTCCATCTCCTTCTCAAATCAGGTGATCTCCTTATCTCGATTAGAGATCACCAGATCCCGTTGGTGCAATCAATTCGTAACTGTACTCGTAATTTTTTGCCTTACAAAAATGCCAAGTATTAGTAACGAAGAGAACAAGGAGAAGGGAAATTGCGAAGGTTTACCTGTCAGACTTTGTGCATCGGCCTCGTTGGCTTGCTCTGTGACCTTGGGTCTGGTAACGGAGGACTGGAGAATGAAATTTCTTAAACAAGCCTAATAGTGGCCTCCACCACAAACTCCATCAGTAACTCCACAGAAGAGCCAACCGCCTCAACAAGCTCACCGGTGGTTGGCTCCACCGGCTCAGCAAATGGCTCTGAAGCCGGCTCTGGCAACTCAGTTCGCGGCTCCACTACTGGCTCCAGTGGCTCAACTTGCGGCTTCCCTGAAGGCTCCACCCCGATGGCTTCCAGCTCCCGCTCCGCCAACGCAGGCTGCGTCACAACAACGACGCTGCTCACTCCGTCGCGCAACATGGCATCATATTTTTCTAGAGCCAACTCCACTTCGACTCTTGAGCGATCTTTCACTCCCCCAAGACGTCTAGCAGTCACGTAGTCTGGCCCTGATGATGACGAAGAAGACTTCACCTTTGTGACCCTCTTCTTCTTTGGACTGGTGGGAGCAGCGTTAGTGAAAGGCACATCGGCGTCACCACCAATTTCCTCTTCCCTTGCATGGCCTCTGTCGGCGGTGTCCAGAATTTCTGGACTGGAGAGTAGGGTCCCCAACGAGCTCTCTTAGCTTCCTCCCAAGAAATCAAGCGGTCTCTCCTAAACTCGGAAGCATTCTCCCTCACCAACTCCAACAGCTCAGCAACAACATCAATCTCTGCCTCCTTTGGTGTCCCAGTGAAAGCTTCTAGAACCTTACCCCAGTCCTGTGATAAGAGTAGCGTCTCAGCAATGCGCACAAAGAAGAAACGATCCTTCTACTTCTTCAACGAGTCATAGATGACCTTGTTGACTGGAAGGTCTCTAGAAGACGGAAAAATCCAGTCCCCACTCTGTGTGAAACGGAACATCACCCTGACAGCGTCGATCATCATCATGACGCATGAAGATGCATAGAGAGCAAATATATCGCACGGTATTAGTATGAAGCCACGCGATAGGCACCTGAAGAGTAGTGAGGATGTCGAGCAGTTCTTGAGGGAAAGGGAGACGAAGCCCACTCCTCAGGTGAGCCTCGCGTACTGTGACACAGCCCTCAAGAGGAAAGCAAGCCTTATCCGATTTGCTGGGCATCACAGGAACGATCTCTTATGGAATGTTAAACTTCACGTATAACTCTCTAACTTCACTGGCTGTAAGCACAGAAGCAATTTTCATCACAGAGGGAGTCATGGAAATGAAAGAGAAGGAAGATAACATGACACTTAGAAATTTTTTGGAAGAAAAGTTGAAGGAAATCGTAAAAAATTTAAAAAATAGCAGACAGACCAATTAAAGGAATGTGAACGTCGGAGAAGGAGAATCGTCTTGTAAATGTGCGCCAATCATTGGTGACACGTGTTGCTTCCTGAACAGGCGCAGTCGAATCAGATCCTCTGGCGCATTAATTACCGGGATCACAAATTCACTATATACGGACACGTGGCCAACTTTTTGATTGACAATCCAGTGGCATGATTATTACTTTGACACCATCAATCATACTGATATGAATTATATCTTTCAATAGTTTAGTTAATAATATTGAAATTAACTTGTAATTATA
>JAODPA010061395.1:0-11151 GCA_025585075.1 Nepenthes mirabilis | reverse complement strand
TATATACATATTTGATGGATGCACCAATAATAGGTTGGCCTAAGAAGGGAAAACGACCCAAATCCACTGTGGCCCATTTGGATTTGGATGGTCAACGTCGATCGATGACCGTTGAGGGGATAAGGAGCGAGTTCAAGCCCAAGAGCAAGAGGGCCCACTATGGCCCAAGACGGTCAACACTTCCATTGACCGGAAGCATGTAAAACGGTAAACATTTTCATTGACCGGGTTAAGACTAGGCCTCGCACGGCCCAGGCCCAATTTGACCCATACATTTGTTCTCAACCAGCAACGATATTTTTCCCTGATTTAGTGATCTCTACAAAAGGCAATTTCTTCTATAAATATTATCAGCAGAATCAACGCACGTTCCAAACGGAAGGTGCCAAAATCCTTTCATTGTTTACTAAAAACCCAAATGGCAATAGAGAACAGAAGGAAAGCAATCGACTCAGCCACCATTACTGCCATAAAGACTCCACTCCACATAAGACAACAATCCCAACAGAGTACGAAAATCAAGCCTCCCTGCATAAGGAAAGCAACCCAACACGGTGGCTATAATAGGCAAAGGAGTCTTCATTCCAGAGGGACGCTCTCATTGGCCCATGAAAACCCTTTTGCTGAAAACTCTTACACTTCCAGCTCTAGCGCTCAAATACTCTCTACACGAAGTTCCCAACGGACACAATGTCTAGAGACATCGCTCCTCACAAGAAACTCAAACCTCTCAATCATCGAGAGCATTCCTATCACGAACACACCCCGCATTCTTATTGTATTCTTTATTTTCACTTTCTTCATTTGAAGGCTGCTTACTGACTTAAGCGTCGGAGTTTTTTTTATGGGACAACTTTTCGCCGTCACCTGATCTCTTACTCATAGTTGTGGTATACATGATCCAGACTCAATGGACGGAGTCAGAGTTAGACGATTAACTCGACCCGAATCTGTTCAAAACTTTGATCTAGGACGCATCATTGGCGTCGTCTATGGGAAGCTTACAAAAAGCCAACCACTCTCCTCCACTGTTTCTGACAGTTACGTCAACTGATCTAGAGTCGTCAATCAAAATGGTGAACACAAGAGTACAAGCTAGTGGACCCGCTGGAGACCGGCCATTCCCAACCAGGATCACTCTACTGATAACCTGGTCAATAGGACGACCAACGGAGTACCCGCTCAATTCCTCCTTAACTTGGGAGAGCAGATGAGCAATATGAATCGAATGCTCGAAATGCTCTGGGCCCAACAAAGGAATGTGAGGCAGGGGGCTCCACCCACTGCGATCCGTGCTCCGGCCACCCTGAGAGGAGATCAGAGGAAGAAAAAGCCCTCCAAGAAAGCCAGGGGGCCAAGCAACACTCATGCGTCGGAGGCATCACACGCCCAGAGTCGTTAAAGGCTTGAAGGGCGATTGGGTAACAAGTCTCCGGAGGAGAGCCCTGAACGAAGGAACCCTCGATACTCCCGGGCGCAAACCAGAAATCAGATCTATGAGGGAGCCTATGGGATTATTAGATCAACTGGAGGCAGCAGTCGGCCGACTTCTCGCCACATTAAAGAAAGGACGGAGTTGAGAACTTACCTCAACTCCAAAAGAGCCAGTGACTCTGCCTCCATAAATTCCCGGATCCTGAAGTGCGACATACATGCCACGGATCTGGGTAGATCGCCCTTTATGGCACAGATCTTGAACCATCCCATGCCGACCAAATTCAAGATGCCAACCCTTGACTCTTACGATGGGAGCACCGATCCCATGGATCACCTCAATCATTTTTACACCCATCTGAGTCGACAAGGGTTGGAAGACGCGATCATGTGCCGCTGCTTCCCTCTTACCCTAAAGGGGATGCCTGTATCTGATTTCGTCGTCTCCCGTCAGATTCAATTCAGAGCTTTAGAGAGTTCGCTAACCTCTTTTTGGCGCAATATGCCTCCAGCCGCTGGAAAGAGAAGTAGTCGTGGCATCTCTCCCATATTAAGCAGAGACAGGGAGAGAATCCGTGGAAGTTCTTGGACCACTTTGTAACGGAGGTGAGAAGAATCCCTAGGCTCACCGAAGAAATGAAGCTTGGCAGCTTCATCTCCGCTCTAACACACAGGGACTTCTTTCGGCACCTAGCATACATGAATCTACAAACCTTCCGGGAGGCGGAGACCATCACAAGGGCCTATACGATAGCGGAAGAAGCCAATGAGACTAAGCATCCCGAGTGGACTGAATAGCCTCGCTCATTCTCAGCTGCTGGAAAGAGGAAGCACAATGGCAGTGACCAATTCCATCGGAAGCAACACAAGACAGGAGCATCAGAATGAAGGGATTATGGGCCGATCAACCTAACGCCCCTGATCGATACATGCTCCAGCGTCCTTATGCAGATTCGTGGGAAGAAATTTCTTAAGTGGCAAAAACCGCTTAAGAAAGCAGATGGAGGAAATCCAGCTAAGTACTGCGATTTCCATCGATCTCCCGGACACTCCATGGAAGATTGCAAGACGCTTTAGCGGAAAATCAAAGAGCTCATTCAGAGAGGTCACCTCACCAAGTTCGTCAGGAACCCCAGGTAGAATTCTGGCACCACAGGCGGGGAATGACTGGAGCGGTCTCCTCCACGGAATCGGTTCGCGGTTGGAGTGATCAATATGATCACAACTCGGCCAGCTAAGACCCCAGCGGATGATAATGAGCAGCAGATTGGGCGGAAGAAGCAGCGTATAGAAGACAGTGTCATTAGCTTTAGCAATAATGACTTAAGCCATGTAATCTCCCCTCATACAGATCCCCTCGTTGTATCTGCGTTCGTTTTATATGGTAGCGTCGACTATCAACTGAAATGAGTTTTCATTGATAATAAAAATTTTCGCAATTTGCTTTACCTCGATGCGTTTTTTTAAACTCTGTCTAAAAAAGAGTCAGCTGAAAACTATCGAAGGCCCGCTTTATGGCCTTGATAACGAATCTATGCCTATCCAATGAATGATCCAGTTGGAGGTCATTCTGGTCACGTACCAAAGAACGGCAAGTTGCACACTCACCTTCTTTGTTGTCGACCTGCCCTTCATAAATAACGCAATACTAGGCTGCCCATGCCTAACAGCGTTCGGAGCCGTCACCTCAATACCGCACCTCAAAATAAAATTTTTAACAGCCTGCGGTGTAAGCAAAGTGTTGGGTGACCAAGTTACCAGACGGGCATACCACATATCCCAAATCGCTCCAACTGACAGCGCCAAGGTGGCAGGAGAGCTTGACCGTCGGGACGAAGCGACATTATAGCAAGCGTAGTCTTGTGAGGCTACTGATCTAATCCCACAGAATCCAGGGGACTCGAAGAGGTGCGTGCAATCAGAGGCTCCCTCACCGGGACACTGCACGACAAGCTGATCGCATTCTTATGATAGAACGCTGATGTCTTCCCATGGACTCCGGTTGATATGCCTGAGATTTCGGTCGGAGTGATGGTCCACAAGTTGGCCCTCAATCTCGACTGCAAGCCCATCAGGCAAAAGCGGAGAAACCACTCCGTAGAGAAGTTGATTACTATCCGGGAGGAAGTTAAAAAGCTACTAGACTTTAGTTTTATCAGGGAAGTCCAATATCCGGACTAGCTTTACCGATGATAGACTTACTTGTGGACTCAACATCCGGACACGAGCTGCTAAACTTCATGGACGTGTACTCGGACTACAACCAGATTCAAATGAGTTTAGAGGATAATGAGCACACCTCGTTCATGACGGACCAAGACACCTACTGCACTAAGGTCATACCTTTTGGTCTAAAGAACGCAGGTAACACTTATCAGAGGCTCATGAACAAGATGTTTGAGAAACAGATCCGCCGCAATATGGAGGTGTACGTCGACGACATACTTGTCAAAAGAAGGACCACCAATGACCATATTCGCGATCTCCTTAAGTCCTTTGAGGTACTCCGAATGCACCAAATAAAGCTAAATTCTTCAAAGTGCATCTTCGGAGTGTCCTCAGGAAAATTCTTAGGTTTCATCGTCTCTCAACGAAGAATCGAGACAAACCTGTATAAGATTAAGGCCCTCACGGACATGACTCCGTCGTAGAGCGTCAAAGATGTCCAGCAACCGAACGACTGGCAATCTTAACTCGCTTCTTGGCCAAGTCGAGAGACAAGTACCAGCCTTTCTTCAAGAATTTTAGGGAAACGAAGGCAAATGGATTCCAGTGGACTATAGAATGTCAGGCTACTTTCGATGAATTGAAGCAGTATCTGGCCAGTCCACCACCGCTAATGTCACCCAAGGACGAAGAAGAGTTGTACCTTTACCTGGTGGTGTTAAAGGTGGCCAGTATCTGGAATGCTGATTAATTTGCCAGGACAGCGGTGGCTGAAAACCCAGAATAGTACTCCAGGGACATGCGAGAGTTCCTAAGCACTTTCAGCACAGAGGAGTGGGAAGCAATACAAATCTTTGATACGAAAAAATTGGATGACGCCCTACCAAAGGTACCTGGCGGACAGAGCACTGCCGGGTGACACTGACGAAGCTAAACGGTTCAAGAAGATGATTGGATGGTACGGCTTAGTTGATCGCCGACTGTATTGCCACGACTACTCGACTCCATACCTCTGATGCCTCACTCCTAAGGAGGCCGACTATGCCTTGATAGAAGTGCACCTTGGGATATGCGGATCACACATCGGCGGCAAAAACCTGACGTTCAATATCATGCGTCAAGGCTACTACTGGCCGACGATAAAGAAAGACACCCTCGATTTCGCAAAAAAGTATGAAAATTGTCAGCTCTATGGAAATCTTTACCACCAACCATCCACTGAATTGAGGGCGCTTCAAGCTCCTTAACCCTTCGCGCAATAGGGGCTCGATATTCTCAGCCCGTTTTTCATTGCTTCTGGGCAAAGAAAGTTCATTATCGTAGGCATCGACTACTTCACCAAATAGGTTAAGGCCTCGTCGCTGGCCAAGATCACCAAACACAATGCCATAGAATTCATCCACCAGAATATAATCAGTACATTTAGCGTTCCCGATGTCATAGTGACTGACAACGAAATTCGGTTCTCCGAAAAGTGCTTCACGAAGTACTACACAAGTCTCGGGATCAGATTGATCCACACTTTGGTGGCATACCTGTAAGATAACAGACAGGTGGAGGTCACAAATTGTACGCTACTCTACGGTCTGAAGACCAAATTGGAGGACGCTGGGGGCTCTTGAGTCGATGAGCTACCCCCCGTCCTATGGTCTTACCGAATGACTCCAAAGGAACCGACTCACGAGACACCATTCAGTCTCTACTATGGGACTAAAGCAGTAATACAGGTAGAGATTGGGCTCCTAAGTCTTAGAGTTGAGTCTTTCGACTCATGAGGTAACTCCCAGAAAATCTAGGAACACTTAGACTTGCTGGAAGAAGCCCGCAACACTACCAGAGTATGGACTGTAGCCTACCAACAGCGGATCGCCCGCTATTACAATAAGAAGGTAAAAGCGCGACAATTTGACGTCGGAGACTTGATTTTGCGAAGCATCGAGGCTACAGGAAAAACAGCCAACCGGAATAAACTGTCCCCGAATTGGAAAGGCCCTTTCCTAGTCTCGGCTGTCTTACAAAATGGAGCATAAAAGCTCCAGACCCAGAATGGCAAATTAGTTCCGTGGACGTGGAACACAGCCCACCTCAAATGCTACTTCGAGTACGGGCACAGGTAAGTTGTCCACGCACATGCTTGTAAATACTCATAATGTCTATTATTAATAAAAGAATTCTTTTTTTCATTGAATTGCATTCTTTTTTCTGCTCCATGTGCATATGTATCTGTTTGTAGAGTTATGCGACCTAGACTGCCTCTAAGTCGGGTGAAGTTTTACCTGCTCATAATTAAACTCTGATCATCTAGGCAGCCCGCAAGTGGTCGTAACTAAATCATGGTCATTTAAGTGGCTCACAAGTGGTCGTAACTAAACCATGGTCGTCTAGGCGGCTCATAAGCAACAGTAACTAAATATCGATCATCCAAGTAGCCCGTTCACAGTCAAAATCTTAGGGGGCTTAAATAGCGCACGTAGCGACCTCTTATGCGAGGAAATAGCATGATTAGTCAACAACGGTCTACGGAAGCAAAAGCACTCTGTCCAAAAGAAGGCCACCCAAGTCTGCACTTGGGCAAGCGCCATCAAGCCTCTACTCACGGGTGTAGAGCAGACTTGACCCGACATTAGAATTTTCCTTAATGTCTTCTTCAGAATTTAAGTTAATCAGAAAGCACCAAAACTATCTCAAGAGTGGTCAACGATCAACTTGCGTGCAGCACACCAAAACGGCCAGACAATGCAGCGATAAATAATTGAAAAGTAGCAATAAAGGCAAGGGCACAAAATATTAGAAAAATGACCATTTTTATTGATCATGCGCATTTACAATTACAACAATTTCAAAAAAAAATAACTATGGAGGTGCAGAGCTCCCAGGAGGAGGAGGTGGCGACCCCTGACCACTCCGAGGCTGTCCCACGAGGCTCTTCCGATACTAGGCAGAACGGTTTTAAGGATCAAAATACTCCACTGGGAAGTTGGGATCAACCAACCCCACGATGTGTCGACAAAGGTTGACACCTTCTCACAACCGTGCTACCAGCATGCTGGCTACCTCGTGAGGGTGTATACCAGTGGTCAACTTGTTCTCTAGTGATGCCATCTGCACCTTAAGGTGGTCAATGCGCCTCAACGCCTGATCATTTTCTTCTCTCAACCGGGCATTCTTGTCCTTAAGTTTGTCATTCTCCTCCTCGAGACTCGGCAGCACAGCTTCTCACAACTGAACATTCTCCTCCTTAAGCCTGGCGATCTCCACCTCCACGCTAGACAGCATGGATTGGAGAGCAACAGTGTCCTCTTAGTGCTTTGCCTTCAACCTTTCCATCTCCTCATCGAATCAGGCGATCTCCTTGTCCCGATCTGAGATCTCCAGGTCCCTCTGGCGCAATCCCTTGTTGACCGTACCCTAAATTTTCTTCTCCTACAAGGACCAAAAAATGATAAGTCAACAAAAAAAAAGAGAGGAGAGTGGCAAAGGCTCACCAGCCCAATCCTGCGCTCCGGTATCCCGGGCCTGCTACGAGACCTTGGGGTCGACGGCTAAGGACTGGAAACAATGACCTCTGAGATAATCCCGGCAGTGGCCTCCGCCGTAGACATCTCCGGCAACTCTGCCACGATGTCCACCACCTCCACAGGCTCTCCGACAACTGGCCCCTTCGGCATAGTAGGTGGCTCTAAAACTTACTCCTTCGGCGCCACAGGCACCTCCAGCAACTCCGCCGTGATGTCCGCTGCATCAACAGGCTCTCATATGGCTGGCTCCCGCGTCGCCGCATGAGGCGCCGAAACTATCTCTACTGGCGCAGCAGGTGTTTGAAGAGTTAATTCCTCCAGTGCCACATGAGGCGCCAAAACTATCTCTACTGGCGCAACAGGTGTCTGAAAAGTTAATTCTTTCGGCGCCGCATGAGGCACCAATACTGTCTCAACAGGCGCAGTAGGTGTCTTAAAAATTAACTCCTCCGGCGCAGTGTGCGTCGTCGAAATTGGTTATGGCACCTTAACAGAAGACTCGAAAGCCGGTTCCTCTAGCCCAAGTGGTGACTCCGATACCGGCCTCTCCGTCGTAGGCTGCACCAAAACGACACTGCGAGCCCAAGTGTGCGATGTGAGTCCCACTCCTCTAGAACCCAATCGGCTCCTGAACGGCCGCCAACTCCTACAAGGCGTCCAACGGCCACGTAATCTGACCACGATGATGACGAAGAGGACTCTACTACTGCGACCCTCTTTCATTTTGGACTGGGGGGAGTAGGGTCAGCAGAAGGAATGCCGGCCACGCCACCGATAATCACTCAGGCTTCCCTCTTCCTCTGCGAAACCTCTAACGACGGTGTCTTAGTTTTCTTCACCGAAGAGGGAGGTCCCCAATGTGCCCTCTTGGCTTCCTCTCATGAAACCAGGTGGTCCCTCCTAAACTCCACAGTGTTCAGCCTCACCAACTCCAACAACTCTTCCACGGCGGCAGTCTCTTCCTCCTTTGGCGTCGTGGTGAAGGCCTTCGGAACCTTGCCCCAGTCACTAGGCAAGGAGGACGTCTCAGCAACGCGGACGAAGAAGAAACGGTCTTTCCAATTCTTCATCGAATCATAGATAGCCTCACTGATTGGCAGATCTTTAGAGAAATCCAATCCCCACTTTGTGTAAAGCGAAACATCACCCTAACGGCATTAACTGTCAATAGCCGGGAATGATGGTGCATGAAGATGCACATGGAGCAGAGATATCGCATAGCGTTAGCATGAAGCCAAGCAATGGGTACTTAAAGAGTCATAAAAATCCAAGCAATTCTTGCGGAATCGGGAGTCGAAGCCCACTCCTCAAATGAGCCTCAAAAATGGTGATGTGGCCCTTGGGAGGGGAACAGGCCCTATCTGACGCGCCGTACATCGCTGGAGTGATCTCCTATGGAATGTTAAACTCCACATATAACTCTTTGACATCTTCAAGCATGAGCACGGAAGTAATTTTCATCACACTGAGGGCCATGAGGATCAAAAGAGACAAGGACTCAGGGTTTTAGAAAAAGAACAAAGAGAGAGGATTTGAAGAAGGCGTAAGAAATTCAAAAGTGGGCACCAGTTTTTATAAGGGACGTGACAGTTAGAGAGAGGCTGGGCATTAGAAAGGCACGCTTATTATGACGGACACGTGTCGCCTTATGAGAGGTCGCAGTCAAATCAAGCCTTCTGGCGCATTAATTGCCAATATTACAAATTCATTGCACCGTGACACGTGGCGTAGCACTCAAGTGTCCCTGCCAACTCCTCAATTGCCAACTCAGCAAGACACGAAGCGACGCATCATTCCAGTCCCTCTCAGCTCTCCGAATTTTGTCTTAGACGGCCAACGAAATCCGATCAATGGGTAAGCTCTCCAGATTTTATCTCAGACGGTCAACGAAATCTGGTCAATAGGTTCCTCAACAAGCTCTCCGGATTTTGTCTCAGATGGTCAATGAAATCCGGTCAATGGGTTCCCCAGCAAGCTCTCTAAATTTTGTCTCATACAGTCAACGAAATCAAGTCAATGGGTCCCTCAGTGAGCTCTACGAATTTTGACTCAGACGGTCAACAAAATCCGATTAATGGGTTCTTCAGCAGGTTTTCTGGATTTTGACCATGACGATCAACAAAATCTGGTCAATGGGTCCTTCAGTCAGCTCTCCGGATTTTACTTTGCGATAAGCAACTGTACCAGTCACCTTAGATAAGTAGCCCAACCATTCTTGACCCATCATGAGTATGCTGGACGCCTGAGTTCTGCGCTACCAGTATGAAGGGCTAGTGATGGGTGCGCAAATAATGGGTTGGCCTAAGAATGGGGAACAGCCCTAATCCATTGGGGCCCATTTAGACTTGGACGGTCAACGTCGGTCGTTGACCGTCGAGGGACTAAGGAGCCAATTCAAGCCTAAAAGCAAGGTGGCTCACCATGGCCCAAGACGGTCAACACTTCCATTAACTGAAAGTATGTAAGATGGTCAGTGCCTCCGTTGATTTAGTGCTCTCCACAAAAGGCAGTTTCTTCTATAAAGATTATCAGCAGAATCAATGCACGTCCCAAATGGAAGGCGCCAGAATCCTTTCATTGTCTGCTAAAAACCCAAACGGCAACAGAGCACAGAAGGAAAGCAATCGATTCAGCCACCATTACTGCCATAAAGACTCCACTCCATATAAGATAATAATCCTTGCATAGCACAGGAATCAAGCCTCCCTGCACAAGAAAAGCAACCCAACACAGTGGCTATAATAGGCAAAGGAGTCTTCACTCCAGAGGGACACTCTCATTGGCCCGTGAAAACCCTTCTACTGAAAACTCTTACGCTTCCAGCTCTAGCATTGAAATACTCTCTACACGACATTCCCAAAGGACAAAGTGTCTAGAGACATCGCTCGTCACGAGCAGCTCAAGCCTCTCAATCACCAAGAGCATTCCTATCACAAACACACCCCGCATTCTTATTGCATTCTTTATTTTTACCTTCTTCATTTGAAGGCTACTTACTGATTTGAGTGTTAAAATATTTTTGGTGGGACAACCTTTCGCCGTCACCTGATCTCTTACTCGTAGTTGTGGTGTGCATGATTCAGACTAAATGGACGGAGTCGGACCCAAATGATCAACTCAACCGAATCTGTCTGAAGGTTGTATCCATGATGCGTCAATATTTTTATTTTTTGAGATATATCAAATTTTGGTCCTTAGTTTTTCATCCAAGAGCTCATATTGGGAAAAACTTTTCCTCCATCAACTGTGCGATGGAGGCTCCGCGGTGCCCTGGTGCGGGCTAGAAGGCCAATCTGTCTCATGTGTTAGAGTATAATTAATTCTTGTACAAATATGTGAAGATCTTAAAAGAATTTGACCAATCTTAGTAAGTTCTGTTTTTTAAAATATTACTTTTTATATGTTATTTCTAAAAAAAAAATTACATAAGTAATGAAAATACTATCTATAAAGCACGAATGGATAAAATTAAATACATCTGACCATAGCTATGTCCTACTACATAAGTTTGATATATTCTTTTTTTTAAAAAACAAATTTACTTAAAAAAGATATTTCAAAATAAAATAACATTCAAGAAGAATATATCAACATTTAAAGTTATTCTTCACAACTGGACCCATAGGCCGACATGTGTTCGAGAATATCACGGGCTTATCTACTGCGATTTAGAATTGCAGCTGTGGATCCTACGAAAATCGATCAACGCATTAAAAAAAATTAATTGGTGGGACGCCCATAAAGTTTGAGACGTGAAAAGGCCGGCGACCCATGTCGAGAATGCTGTATGTGATCATCGTTTTGCAATGATTTAGCTTTTGGCTTTCTCATTCCACTTGACGTCGTAACAAGGAGTGGTTCAACTTCAGTTATTTTTTTTTTTTTTTTTGTAATTGAAATAGTTGTTTATAAATTATTTATGATGAATTCAGTAACATAATAAAATCTGAACCTATTCATGTTTGGTTGGAGGAATAAAGTAAAAATAATGTGGGAATAGAATTTCTATTCTCAGAAAATAAATATTCATCCA